>PVIR01000576.1:0-153635 GCA_004026965.1 Petromus typicus
TCAGAGTGTATCGTTCCCTGGGTGGTATTTGTAACCAAGTGTTTTCCAAGTCCCGGGCTCTCCACTGGGCTCTGCCTGTCTCACCTCTCTCCTCTTTTTCTCCTGTTTTCCATCAGGTGGCAGCAGACTTCCAAGTCTTCAGGTCTGTCCAGCACCTTACAGCCTGCGGGTGCCAAAGCTGATGCCCTCAGGGAAGAGATGGAGGAGGCTGCCAACAGAGTGGAGATTTGCAGGGTACCTCCCTCTTTGCTCCTCTCTCCCGGGACAGACTGGGGAGCGCTCAGGCATTTCCTGTTTTGTTCACTGATGTTCTCTTGAAACCCCCTTAGCCTCTAGTTGAGCCAAATGTTGCCTGGGTTGCCCGCTCGCATCTCCAGAGAGTTCAGGATGGACCAGGGAAGTGGGGTCTTGATGGCAACCTGACAGGGAGGTGGCCTCCGATTGTCACTGGTGAACCTGCAATGGTGGGCAAGGAGAAAAGGCCCTGTGTTTATCTGGGAAGCTAATAAACAACACCTGAGTCCCAGAAAATGAATTGTGGGTCACACAGGACATTTAGACATACGTAAGCCTCAACTTAAATTGTTTCTTCTCTTTTTGCCTTTTAATATTTCCTGAGTCATGTTATCTTTCCTATACTTCCTGGAACATGCTTCCCTCTGAAGCTGAAATGTTCACTGTAGAGATAATGCAGAAAATATATGCATGCATACATCCATATATACTTATACGCATATATATATGTATGTGTGTGTGTGTGTGTGTGTGTGTGTGTGTGCAATACATACAAAGAAACTTCCTACTTTGAAAAAAATACATCATTCTAAAAATTGTGAGTCTAGACTCATGGAATGATGTCCTGCATTAAACACATTCACATTTCTCATCTAGTTTCCTGTACCTATTAGGTAGGGCTTAACTAGCAATACACCATTCATGACACTTCTTACATGTACGTACCTCTGTTACACGTAGGTTGCTGGGGATTTCTGCAGAAATGGAAAGTGTATTTAGATCCGAGGAGCAGTGATGTCACGTTTCTGTAACTGTCCTAGGTTCCTGCTGTCTTACTCACATATCATTCTAAAGGAAACGACCACCTCACGTATTATCCCCAGATATCCCCGTTCTCTGTTGGCTTTCTCTAGTCTTGTTCACTTGTCCATTGGCTTTTTTTTAATTTTAATTTTAATTTTAATTTATTTATTTTTTGAGACAGGGTCTCGTTTTGTAGTTCAGGCTGGCTCTGAGCTCAGCCTCAAACTCACATCACAGCAATCCTCCTGCCTCTGCCTCCCGAGTGCTGGGATTACAGGCGTGAGTCACCACGCCTGGCACTGTGGCATTGGCTGTTTTTTTTAACAACTGCTCTGGAAAGGTGGTTTTGACCTTGAATTCACATGACATTCAGAATAACATGGACTTTTTCTCTGAAATTAGCAACATTAAAAGATTTTTAAAGGAATGCATTTTCTCTTTGCTTAGAACGTTATACTGTGGAAATAAAAATGGTGAGAGCAACACTTCAGATCCCACCTTCACTGGCAGCAAAGCAGATTTGTTCTTTGAACTCTAGGCTAGGTGACAGATACCAGGTCTACGTGCCGTTGCTGAAGTCTAACTCTTCTCTCCCGCTGATCTCACCTTGTTGTATGTATTCTCTGGCTACCATGGATATGTGTTCTTCAGTTAAGAGTAGTTTTTTAAAAACAGCTTTTCCAGTAGACAGAAGAGGGTGGTGTTAAGAGGGAAAGCTGAATGTGAAGAGTATATCAGAGTGGAAAGGTCACAGCTTGACACATTTCTGTGGGATGTTTATATCAGCTGTTGTGCCAAAAATATATTCTTTACAAATTGTAAAAGTAATACGTTTATCATTACCAATGGAAAAATAAGTCATAGAAGCTCCAGTGATTTTCTCCCTTCCTGTTCGGTGACATTTCTAAACAAAGAATTAAGTCCCTTTCCCACCAATATGTACTAAAACTTGGTTTTCTTGGTCTTAGTCTAGAAATCTTAATCTTTTAATAAAGTGCACAGTATTCCATAGGTAAATGATATATGTACATATACACAGTGTATATGTATAACCACAGCATTTGTTTTCCCATTAAGAGACATTCAGACCAGTATGTTTTTCTTTTTACCCTCACCTAAAACACTATAAACCATTCATCCATCCATACATCCATCCATGCATCCATATCTCCATCTGTCTGTCCATCCATCTGCCTATCTACCTATTGTTCATTCTACCCTGATAAATGTTTTTTCTGTAGGATAACTTCCCCAAAATAATATATATATATATATTTTTTTTTTTTTTTTTGAGACAGGGTCTCACTGTATAGTTCAGGGTGGCCTTGAACTCACTATGCAGCCCAAGCTGGCCTAGAGTTATGGTGATCCTTCTGCCTCAGCCTCCCAAATGCAGAGATTACAGGTGTATGCCACCACTATGTCCAACCTTTCCAAAATAGTATTTTATATCAAAATTTATGCACATTTTAATTTTAATTGATACTGAAAGTTTAATTCTCTGAAAAGAAAAATTATAATTTACATTTCTCTATTAAAATCATATAGTTGCCCTCATCTTTAGCTGTAATAAATGATGCTTTTCTTGTCAATTTCTGCTATTGTATGTGTGGGGGTATATGTTTTTGTAAGTTTACTCTGAATATATTGTGAGTTTTTAAATTTAGTGGTGATGAGTATATCTTCATATATTTACTGGACAGGATAGATAGATAAATAGATAAACAGACACAGAGAGACAGACAGATAGACAAACATATATAGTTATAAATAAGTGTGCTTTCCCAGTTTGGGGACTTACCTATTTCTGTTATCAATTGGTCTAGTATTTCTTTTATTTTTTAAAACATCAGTTGACTTAAATTCTCTGTATACATACTAGGGAAATTAAAGTTTTCTGTGCAGTATTTTTTTTTCATCTTCCATTTGTCTTTTAAGTTTATGTTGGCTTCTATCATTAAACACTTAATAAAATACTCTTATTTTCTTTGCCTTGAAAGAGCTCCTTTGTAGTCGATTAGGCATCGTCTACCCAAAGAATAAGCCCTTTTTATATTTGTGTTTTGATATTTCACACATTCTAATGCATGTTAAGATGCCAGAAATTACTTTTTATATGTGGCATGAGGTTGAGTTTTGATTTTTTGTTTTTCCCTTTTATTCAGTTAGATAGTAATTATCCTAGCTCCATTTATTAAATAAGAATTCCCCCTAGAAGTGAAATCCCACCGTCTAATTCCTTAAATTTTTCATGGCCTCTGTGCCCTACTTAGTAATCTGTTTATCTGTCCTATTAATCTGTCTGTCTCTTCTTGGGATAATAGTATCCAATTTCATTCTAAGGATTACATACCAAATACAGTCTTCATTGATAGAATCCTCATTCTTTCCCATAGTAACCTTGGCTACCCAGTGACATCAGCTTGAGGTATGAGATCTGCCATGGTTGTAGCCAGTTAGTAAAACTCCATGATGTGCTGTGGGGAATCTTGTACTGAGTTGGTGTCCTTGAGAATACTTGCTGAGGTACTTGTTGAAGTTCTCTTCTGACTGTTTTATTTCTGCTTCTTTGGCTACCAGCTGTTTTAAATACACACCTTGGCCTTTTACCCTCTGTTTCTGAATTCCCTGAATGGGGTTTCCTTGGTCTTACAGCTTCACCTTTCCTCAGCACCCAGGAGGAGCCTTTAGGGTCTTCCTTTTTTGACAAACTAGCAAAAGGAGGGTGCATAGGGTGAAGGAGAATGAGTTGCAGGCTGAGTCTTCCTTGTTTGGAGAGAGGACCTCCCAGAGAGGACCAAGCAGAGCTTCTCAGATCTGTGGGGCTTGGAGAGCCTTTGCTCACCAGGGAAGCCCAGCCAGAGTGCATTCCAGAAAACGAATCTGCTGCTACTTCAGCCAATGGCACGTGCAGCAGCCTCACGTGCCTGGGCTCCTCCGGAGCCCATCCTGGTCCAGACTCACTCCCATATGTGCAGAAGAGACAAGTTCTACTCTTCACAACAGGTAGCATGTTTCTCATTTGTTTTTCCCTTGAGGACTCTAATTAGAACCAGTATATCCAAGGAGGTATAAGTACTTGGTAATTTTTCACTAAGAGGAGAAAAGATAAAGACCTGTAATCAGTGAAGTAACACGTGGGAAGACAGCAATGAGAAAACCAGCCCACTTGATGCTAGTGGTGTCCGTTTGTTTGGTTCACAGGCTGGTTGCTTTCTCAGGAATGTATTACCTTCTACTTTCATGTTTCCTGCTTTTCTCTTTCCACGTCTCATCATTTAAATCCTTAGCCTTGTTTTACCCACATCAGTATTTTTCCCGCTTAGCCTCATCCTCCCTCTGTCTCTTTTAATTTATGCCTCTTCTTTACCATTTTATTCTCTAGCAATGCATAATTTTTGCTCTTTCAAAGCTAAGCCCAGCTCCAGGCAAGGTGGCAGTTGAAGGGCAGATTCTAACCTGTGATGTCCTCATAATCTAGTGTAATAGACACTGGCTCTCAGACCAAAAGGTAGCGTGGAATCTGGAGCATGGAGTCTCCTTATGACGGAATGAGTGTCATGTCATGTAAGTGAGTAAAAAGGTCCAACAGAACCATTACTTCCTTGAATTTGGAAGGCTGTGAAACACCTGGAGAGCCTTGACATTACTTCAGTTCCCTTCTTCCAAAGAAATTTTCCCCTTGGTCTGTACAGGTAGGAATAGGCACACAAAGTAGGAAGGCAGCTGGTGGAGTTTCCATGGTGTAGATCTTCTTGAAACAGCATGGACTTGTCTTCCATATCAGGCTGTGAACTTGCCGAAGAGGTCACACAGAGCCATGTCATATATCCAAAGCGGAGGGAAGAGTACGTTACAAAGTCCTCTCTGATCTCATGACCTCATTAAACTCAGAAATTAATTGCCTCATCATAGTCTACGTTGGCTGAGGCAGCCTCTGTGGCAGCTGCTCCTCTGCACCAACCCAACATGCTGTCAAGTCATGAAGTTTCTGTCAGACAGTTTAGCATCAGAAAAGATTTTATCATTGTGGGAATAAGGAGCAGGAAAGAGCTGGTCACCATATTAAGATGTTTTTTTTTTTAAAGTCAACCCTGAATACATCATTTTTCTGCATAAGAAAACAATAATTTAATTACTTGTTGGTACCTGTGAGGGTTGGTGCCAGGACTCCTGTGAATTCAGAAATCTGTGGAAACTCAAGTCCCTCTGTAAAATCCTAGTGTTTGCATATGACAAACACATTACCTTTTCTAGTCTCTACATTGTTTCTAATAATACCTATTTCAATGAAAATACTACTTACATACTTATTATACTGTATTGTTTAGGAAATGACCAAAAAACTTATAGTCTGAATGTGTTTGATATTGTTGTAGTATTTTTGATCCATATTTGTTTGAATTTGGAGATGAAGATACAGAGAAGCTATAGATACAGAAGGGCTGACTGTATCTAAGAATTAGAATGCTTTGGAGAAAGATTTATTGATATCCACAATAAATTTCAGATACCATATATCTTAGTGTTCTAGTTAAGATTAAAGGAAATATGGATAACTGGTACCAGTTGATAAAGATGAGATCTGACCACCTAGTAAGATGGAAAGGAACTGAATGAGACTGGGAATTATTTTTTTAAAAGTAGAAAGTAATTCAAATATGGCATTGTTGGTAGTGAAGACCAGATTGAACTGAACTAATGGTGTTGAGAAAAACTCGAGAATCTCTTCCAGAATGTTAAGGAAAGAGTCAACAAAGAATAAAAACAATGGGGAAAGTAATGGTAGATGTTAAAAGATGGAGAATGAAAAGCTAATGTACAGATAATAGGAGATTCTGAAAAACAAAACCAGAGAAGCATCCAAAGGTAAAATTAGCCTGTAACAAAAATCTGTCTCAAGTCTGTGGCATTTTCTTCTTTTAAAATGCTTTTCTAAACAGTGATAGGTTAAGTTGATAGAATTTACTTTAGAACTCCTTTATTCCAGAGCAAAATTGTGCAGAATCTTCAGAATTCCTTCCTGTATACCTCCTGCCTCCACACATAAGCACAGCCTGCCACCCAGGAGGACGGAGTGAGTTCACTTGGGAAACTGCATTGACAATCACCAGCCCAATTCTGTGGTTCACTCCTAGTGTTGTACTTTGATGGGCTTGGACAAGAGTGTGATGGCATGCGTCTGCCGTGATAGTGTCATAGAGAATAATTTCAGTTCCCTGCCTGCTTACCCCCTTTCTCCTTAACCCCTGGCAACCACTGATCTTTTCTACTGTGAACGTGACATTATCATTCCCAGAATGTCATAAAGTTGGAATCTTATAGTATATAGCCTTTTCAGATTGACTTCTTTCTCTTAGTGTTATGCATTTATGTTTATTTATCCATTCATCTACTGAAGGGCAGTCTGACTGCTGCCATATTTTGGCAATGATGAACACAGATGCCCTAGATCCCCACATGCAGGTTTCTGTATGAACATAAATTGGCATTTAGTTCTTTTGGGCCAATACCAGGAAACATAATTGCTGAATCATATATATATATATATATATATATATGGAAGAGAGAGAGAGAGAGAGAGAGATCTTAAGGACAGGATCCAAACTAAACACAGAACTGACTTATTTTTGACATATGCTTTAGACACATAATCTAAATCTAGATACTTTATACAGTATCTTTAGGGTACCTGGGTCTTGACTGTGACCCATCACACAAGGTTGAGTGTGGAATTTCCTCCTTAGGATGTCATGTGAGCTTTCAAAAAAGCTGCAGACTTGGGCAGATTTCAGTTTGGATTTTCAACCTTGGTTTTCTTTATGCGTATATTACATCTTTCATAGTAGTCCCAGAGTTTTTGGTTATCCTGTCCACTTATCCCGGTGCCTTTGCTTCTCATCTGAACATTCCTGTTGTCACAACCAAAAATTCAGAGGTCCTTTCCTCAGCTGACTCTAGTCTGTCAATGAGCTCGTCTGTGACATTTTTTATTTCTAGTCTGCTAGTTTTGATCTCTCACTTCCTGTTTGATTCTTTCTTAACACTTCCATCTCTTTTCTTCTGTCATCCATCTGTCCTTTCTTTTATAATTCCTGCTTTTTTTTTTTTTTTTTTTGGTATTATCTGCTGAAAGCATTCAGTGTACTATAGAGTTTTTAAAAAAATTTTTCAATTCTTATTCTGATAATTCCAACATCCCTGTCATATTGGGCTCTGATTCTACCCTAACCCATAGGGATTGAGACCTCTCCCCCAGGGCATTCTCACAGGCCCTTTCTTTCTCTTACAGGCCCTTTCTTTCTTTCTTTCTCATTTTTAGACACACTCTCATCGATTGTGAAATGCCTCAGTCCCCCAGAGTATTTGGAGTGTAGATGTGTGCTACCATACCTGGCTGGTCCAGGCTCTTGGTCAGCCTCTTGAATGTGGGTGGGATTTGTGTTTTGGTCTCTGCTTGTTTGCTTCTTCATTTCTGGGGGAGGTAAGAGTGTTTCACTTGGTTTCTGTGGTTGTTAGTATACAGTCATGAATTTTAAAATATTTTAAACTCTTGCTAAAAAAAATATTTTAAAGACTATGTAACTTTGAGAAATGATCCTGTATAGAAAGGAGTCAATATTATAACTACTTGAATTATCTGAAATTAGTTTGATTAACTGATATAGTATATTGGTAGCTAACTATAATTATGGTACATTTTCAAAGAGTGATAAAAAGTTTCTAAAGTTAAATGTTGGAGGCTTCTAGGAGCACTGAATTACTGTTTCTCAACATGTATCACAAAGCTACACAATTTAAATTTAGGTACTATTTCAAAACTATACACCATTTGGGCTGAGGATTTAGCTAAGTGATTTCAGCACCTGCCTTGCAAGTGCAGGGTCCCAAGTTCAATCCCCAGAATAATACACCAAAAATGAAAATGGGTTAAAAATGTAGACCATTCAGGGAGGAGATATTCTAGCCTAAAGAAAATCTAAGTATATGAGAGATTTTTTTTTTCCTGGTAAATATGACATTTCCAAGGCATAGGCACAGTCTGTTCTCGTCATAAACAATTCTAGGTTATTCATTTGGCTCTCCAGGGAAAAAATACCTGCCTGAAATAAATAACAAAATGAATTCCAAACTTAAATATTTGAAAGTTATATTTTTATTGCACATGCTTATGCATATTTATAGAGAACTTCCATTACCAAAAGAAGAAATCATAAAGAACAAATTAATAGATAGTGTCAAGATAAAAAGGTACAATATCTCCCTTAATGTGATAATGCTCCAGAAGGCAAATGGGAAATATTTATAGATTTAATGAAACCAATTGTGTCTTCAATTAAAAGAATTGTTATTCATCTTATTTGTTAGAATATGAGGCCTCTTAGAAAAAAATAATATTCCCTATTGATAAGAAATTGACAGTGGATAATAAATGAAGTTGACAAAGGTAGAAGTCTAGAAGAAAGTTAACCTCTTAAAAATGTAAGTTCATATCACTTTAATCTTGGTGTAGTTAATGGTGATTAAGCAGGATAAACAGCTCATTGGACAAAGCAAGCAAAGCTTTTGTAAGTTATTTCTCATAATATAAATGATGATACTTCCGATTGCTTTTTGGTAGTTATGCTTCATAAGCTCCCATGTCCCAATCATTATGATGTTCATAAAGTTTGTGTCAACTGTAAATATCACATAACAAGAATTAATTTTAGCTCTTAGACACTATCATGAGAGATAATCAAGGGGTGGGTGCAAGCGTGTAAACATATTTATTCAGGTCTGATTATAGCAATGGAAAAGTAGAAACACAATATCCAACAACAGAGACCCAGAGTTTATCCGTGTGATAAAATGTGTTCACCTGGGAGTGTTTAACCTTCAGAGCAGCCTGGGCTTATTTTTGTAAACCAAGCAACCCTCCAGAGAGATTGGACTGGATAGAACAAATACCAGGAGCACACGGCTCAGTATGCATAGGGACCATATCTGCCTCATGATATGACTAGTACATTTGGTTATTTTATATTTGCCTGAGAATGCATTTGCTGGAAAATCAGAAAACATGATTTCCAAAACATATTTCAAACTTTAATGCTTATTGACTAGATGAGTCTTTTTTTTTTTCTTCTTCAAAAGAAAATTCCCAGATGATTTAGATAAATGGAAACTTGACTTACAGTTTCCACTTTAATTTCTTTCTTGCAGTAGGGTTGTTCGGAATCATACTCTGAGTTTAATGGCACTGTAATCTAATCAGACCTCCAGCAATCCTTTCGTCTTCTTGAGGGTGCATGCTGTGTTTCCCAAGGCCACACGCCTGAGAAGCTCCAGTGTGGAGATATGGCTGATCTGAGGCAGCATTTAGCCCTTCAGGGGCTCCCTCCTCTCCTCTGCCTGCCAGGCCATTTTTATCTCTGAACTCTGTTTTTTTCTGTCCTGAAATATCTCTCACAGCTGGCAGCTGCTGCTGGACGCGTCCTGAACAGCACCACAAAGCAAACTGAGACACAACCTTTTCTATCCAACCTTCAGAGGCATTTGGTTCTCTCAAACCCTCAGAGACATTTGTTTAAGGACCCCTGTCTTGGCCTCGAGCCTGTTTTATGCTTGGGGAGATTTGCCAGCTCTGAGCCATCACTTCCTTATCTATCTGTTTAACTGATAGAGCTTAAACTGCCACTAAGCGGACCGTGTTGAGGCAGTGCAGTGGCCAGCACATAGGGAAGGTCCTTGAACTCCTGTCATCTATTGACCCAGAACCGGACATATGCTTCTCTACAGAGGCTTAGTTGAGACTTCTGTGTCAGACCTCAGTGAATATTAGTTCATTTTCCTCTTTCTTTGCTCTCTGTTCAACTGTACTAAGCATATTATTGTCATCAGAGCTTAAATCTCCCTAGAAAACATTTCCTCCTTTATCTCTGACTGGGCTGTGTTGCCTTGTATACAAGAATCCTCGAATGATGTCCACAGCAGTCGCTTGCCTGTCAAAGATCCTGAAAAAGGAGAACTGTGTTCTGTGCATCCGGTGTTCACCCCGGGAGCTGGCTTCCTGCTGCCTGGGTGGTGCCGACCACCTGAGCTTTCGTGAAGCAGGCTCTCCTGCAGCAGCTCACCTTCATTCAGCACCTGGTCGACTCACCTGGCTGCTCTCAGGATTGCTTCGGCCTGCAGACAGGGGGTGGGGGAGACTCAACTGCACACCTCCTCTAGGGAGCCTGACAGGTCCTATGATAGATAATTTCGGAGAAGTGACATGCATAATTACAGTTAGTGACAGAGACCGTATCTTGCTCTGAACCTGTACTTGTAGTATGTACTACAGAGACAAATACATTCTCCATGCAGAATAAAACGTTCCTGTTTCCAGAGTAGCATAAGGTCACTGTCACTAAAGCCCGTGGAAAACTGACCCTGAAGGACTGTTGATGCCGCTAGATTTGTGGCCATTGTGGGATGAGTGCAGTGTCTGACAAGCCGTCAGTCAGCAGTCCTTTCCCCATGCACTTGTCTCATCCAAGCTTTCCCCAAATCACTGTAAAATTTCATCTCTTCCCTGTGTGCTGATGGTTGGTACTGAGAGTGAAGGAGAGCAGGCCTGTAGAAGGGCCAGAGAGCAGAAATGGTGGGGTGCAGGGGCCACAGCACACACGCTGCACGCGGTCCTGGCGCCGGAAGGGTGGTTCTGGGTAAGGAGGTGTGTGGAAGTAATTCGCACACCGCTTCCCAACAGCAGCTTTGACTTTAGCTCTAGATGGGGCCCGGGTATTGAAACGTTGGGGAACCACCGGCTCAGGCGCTCTTTTCTAACTCATTCAGGTGGTACCGTGCCTACCTTGCAACCATAGGGCCCAAGTTTGATCCCTGCTGCCAAAAAACAAAAAAAGAAACCAAACTCATTTTTTCTCTAGTGCCGTGGTTGGGAAGCGTGGAGTCCCCAGTAGGAAGAGTGACTTAAGTAAGATGAAACAGTGTTGAGGTGTCCTCCTACGATGTCCAGACACAGGTATTAACCACCTTGTTATTTTATGTTTTACTGTGGTTGTATGTTTCTCTTGCACAGGACCAGCTCTCCGCTGACATGTACAGTTTTGTGGCCAAAGAAATCGACTATGCAAACTACTTTCAAACGGTAAGGCTCTAGAAAGGCGGGATTCCAAAGTCTCCTGGCCCAAGACATGGTGCAGACAGGCAGGAAATGTGGACATAGAACTCTTGGTTGTGTGAACATGTCACAGATAAGCAAAGAATTTGATCTTTCCACTGCTGAGTCAGTCTGCCTTCTCCAGCTGCTTGTCCAAATTTCTTTTAAAAATCTGCGAGTAAAAGCCAACCTCGTCCCTGAAGATGACTCCCTCTTAGTTGTCTGTAGCAGTGATTCTTAACCAAGAGTGTGTGTGCTTTCTGTCTTTCTTTGGGGACATCTGGCAGTAGGTGGAGACAGTTTGGGTTGTCACAGCTGGGAAGGAAGTAGGTGGGGACTGAGGGTGCTGTGAAGTCCCTGGTGTCCAGACGAGCTTCCGACAACAGGAATTGTCTGGCCCAACGAGTCAGCAGGATCATCATTGAGAAATTGCTGTGTAAAACAGCAGGGGCCCGAGATTAGGAGGATAGCCACGATGTGTCTAATACATACTGTTTTGAATGTAGATTTTTGCCAAAGACAGTAGCAGGTAGGTAAACTAAACAGTGGGGTCTGTCTTCCTGCCTTTTGCCAGTGAAAGCAGAGTTAGAAAGTTGAGACACAGGAAGGAACAAAAGTGGAGCCATGAAAACAAGTTGTGCAGCTCAGGGAATTAGGAAGGTGGCTGTTTATTAAATGCAAGTTTAAAAACCCAAAAAACATTGAAAATTTCTTAAAAAAAGAAAATGCTTTTAAAGTTGCTTTTAAATTTGAGAATGAAATACTAAAATCTAAAAGTTTTTTTTTAAATGATCAAGTGATGGGCTGACAAGGCAAGAGAGTAAAGAGGAACAAAAGGAAAAATTTTGGCGAGTGTAAAATGTTCTGTGGAATATGACAGAGTGACTGTGGGCTGTCAGCAGTGTTCAGTTTTGCCAGTCACGGTTCAGAGGTTCAATCGTGTTCCTTCTACCCTGCAGAAAAGTACATATGTGTCACTTCCAACTTGGAAAATTGACTTTCAGCTGTTATTTTTATTTTTTTTATTTTTTTAGGTTTTTTGAGACAGGGTCTCACTTTTGTGGTTTAGGCTGGCCCTGAGCTCAGCCTCAAACTCACATCACAGCAATCCTCCTGCCTCTGCCTCCCAAGTGCTGGGATTACAGGCGTGAACCACCATGCCCGGCACTGTAGTATGTGGTACTGGTTGCTGTTGGGCATGAGTCTCCATGCCCAGTATAGTAGGTGGTTACCGGGGATCGAACCTGGGTCCTTGCACTTGCAAGACAGGCACCAGAACCACTGAGCCAACTCCCCAGTCTGACTTTCAGCTTTTAAAATCAGTGTATTTCGTGCTTTATTAGACTACCTACTTGTCCTTCATGTACCATTTATTTCAGTATTCTGGTTACTGTTTAAAATTCTATGTGATTTTTCCTTGGCATCACTGGACTTTGCCAACCCCAAAGATGGTCCACACCAAGCGCCTCTTTCCTGTCCTCTTGTAACTTAGCCAGTCAGAGGAAGGGAGGAGATTCCGAAAATGAGTGATGCAACTGCTGCTCCTGGGTCCTCAGCGGTCCTTGTCAACATGTCAGCTATATTTTAAGTAAAGGGGTTGCTGACACTGGATCCTTGAGGGCCCTCGTCGTCTGGACCCCATGACCACAGCCACAGCCATGTTACCTCCCAGCACACTGGACGAGGATAGTGGCTCAAGGCCTATGTATTTTGATCTGTTCTACATTAAAACTAATGTGATGCTTACAGGTTCACTTAACCTGTAGATCCTGTAAGCAGAGGGATTTATAAATGTTAGGAATTTCTAAATGATGTTCTTTTTCGCTCTGTCTCTCATTGTACCTCTCTTTGCTGCCTATTTTGAGGTCAGCGTACCAGGTGCTGTAGGGGGTGACTAAGCCTGGTCCCAGCACTGGCGTGGGTTCCCTGTTCCTTCATGGTTGTCTCCTCTTGGACACAGGAAAAAGCGAGCCTGTCACTGTCTGTGGACTAGAAGAGGGCAGAGAGGTGCTCCAGCCCCCTCTTCTTCAGCGAGTGCTTTCATGTGCTTGTCCCTGGCAAAGGGTAACGCTGGCCCTTCTGTTTTCTCAGTTAATAGAAGTGCAAGCTGAATACCACAGGAAATCCCTGACACTGCTACAGGCTGTGTTGCCTCAAATCAAAGCACAACAAGGTGAGTGCATACTGTAGGGGAGGGGGCGGGGCTGCACAGCTGCTGTCCTCACATGAGACTGACACCCTGTGTGTGTTTACCCTGCTCTCCACTCTCCAAGTCATGTGTAGATGGGTGACCAGCACTTACGCGCTGCTGTTGACCTAGTTACAGTGAAGCCAGACACATCTGTGTGTACATGCTGCCTCTGTATGGGGATGAGTCAGACTGGGTCATTTTGACTCCACCTCAGTGATGTAGCCAGCCACCCTTCCACCTCTACTTTCCTCTCTGTTATCCCTAAAACCACCAGAATGAAGATTATTAGTGCGTCCACTTCTTAGGCAGCCTTGGGAGAGTGTGGAGGCAGGAGGAATGTGACTGGCTTCTAGGCACAGTCTGACCCCTATCTTGCTCCTCCCCTCAGAGGCCTGGGTGGAGAAGCCTTCCTTTGGGAAGCCCCTCGAGGAGCACCTCACGATCAGTGGCCGGGAGATCGCCTTCCCCATCGAGGCGTGTGTGACAATGCTGCTGGAGTGTGGGATGCAGGAGGAGGTAGGACAGCTGGCCAATCGGCCCCCGGTGGTTTTCTTCCCAGAGACAGAGCCTATCAGGCCTGCAGTCTGTGTCATCTCCTCTCTAGCTCCCTCAGTTCCAAACATGTAGAGATACAGGATATGGACCCTTTTTTGCAGACACTAATCCTGCTTTGTCCCACGAGCCTTCAGTTTTACAGGAAGAGTGAAGGATCATGGGAAACTGATATTGGCCAGACATCAGAATTATATGTGGTCATGTTCTAGCTGTTGTTTCTCCAGCTGATCAAACCAAAACAGGCTACAATCTTTAAAAATCAGTCCATATAGAGCATATTAAGCACTGTAGAAGAGAAGAAAGTCAGGGAACGTTCAAATCTCTGTGAGCTGCTTCATGTGTGCCAGACCTGTTCAGGATGCTACATGTTCAAAAAGGAAAGGGACAAAATGGGTTTTGGTTTTTGTTGTTGTTTTATTTTATTTTTACTGTATTTATGTGGGTGACCAGCAGATGGGTGACCAGCACTTACGCGCTGGTTTTTTCTGTGTTGTAATTATAAAATAAGAAAATGTCTTTTGGGATTATCCCCCAAAAGATAGTCTCCTGGAAGAAGCGAGCTGAATTCTTCATTCCCCATTTTTTTTCAACTATGAAAAAACTTACACATGCAAAAATAATGAGCCTCAAGGGAAAGCAAAAAAAGGGAAGAAAAAATTGATGATAAAAAGAAAAAAATGGAAACAAAGCTTATGTGTATAGAGGGATAGAAGGTTGAAAGAAGGCAGGAAAATGGAAAAAATAATAGTCAAGATATATTATGTACACGTAGAAATTCTCAATGATGAATGTGATTGTATGTAGACTTAAAGTTTACCAATAAACTCAATAAAGGAAAAAAAGAAGAACTCGATGTTTGAAGTAAAAAAACCAAAAATAAACAAAAGAGTCTCATCTCCACGTCATGGTCAGTCTGATTTATCTGCTTTTCCATTAATGCTCCTAATCTTTGCCTAGGATATTTTGATTTCAGATATCATCTCATTTATAGTAAAATATATGAAATATTATCTCAATGTATGGTAAATGTTTAAATTGTTTTTTAAAATTTAATACCATAAAAGACACATTGGCATTAACCCCTACAAAATACTCCCCTGCACTTCAAACACACTTATCTCACGGTTCTTGCCGCTTTCTGAAGCCTTCTTTGGAGAGTCATTCCATGGTACGATCAGAAACACGGTGAGTGCTGCCGAGCACCATCCAGCGGGAAGGACGGATTGTAAAAACATGGCAGTGTGTCCTCACTGTCGTAAGCAGGAGAGCCGCTGCTGCACAGCTTCTGGCTCTTCCTTCAGGTCAGAATGACCACAGAAGGGGCACATTTTGAATCAGTTCTGGACATGAAGGTGCCCACGACACTGCAACTAATGACACAAAGGAGGATTTCCAGTACTGCTTCCAAGAGCAGTAGGAGGGATGGGATGAGTGTGTTCAAAGTGAGGGGCTGTGTGATGAGGGGCACTCATGGCAGGGTGTCTTTTATTGGGGTACGTTTTAAAAAATGTAAATATTCACCATATCTTTCAGTCACACCTGGTATCTCTGAAAGATAAAAAAGCCTTAAGTATAGATTAAATAACATTATAATGTTCGAATGTCATAATATTATAGTATTATAATAATTTATTAGCATCATGACAGATCTAGTCAGTGTAAATTACTTCTTAAAGAATGGTCTATTACTTTCCTATCTTTTCTTCTAATTTCCCTCTTTCTCATTCTGCCTCTTTTCCCCCCTCTTTTCCTTTCTACCTCCTTCCCATTCTCCTTTGTCTCTACTTTTAATTAGTTCTTTTGACAAATATGTTCAGGAAGAAAAATGTCCTTTCAGCTCCTCGGCAACCTCACATTCCTTCCCAAGTTCACTGGTTTTTATGGTGCCCAATTTTCTTAAAATAACTCAAGATTTGCTGCTTGTGCATCTTTGACACCACTTATTTGCTCATCTTCCTCCTGCAGTATCACTTCTGTCCACAACCGCCCCGCCCAAAACTGCCATGCCCTGGGGAGTGGCCCCCAGGGAGCCCAGGTTACCAGATCTGATATCCCAGGCCTCACCTCCCGGACTCCACCAGGACTGGATGTCACTTATTTCACTGTCATTCAAGTAGTGGCTGCCTCGGGGCTCCTGCTGGTGTTCAGCATGCTCTGCTCAGCACCCTCTCCCTGCCCCTCTCTCTGGTCTAGCTTTCCAGCAGTGTCGTAATCCCCTCCTGTAGCTTCATCTCACCTTTGTGAGGTTTCCTTCAGTGGGTGCGCCCCCTTCCTGTGTTTGCTGTCATTTCTCAGCCTTCCCATGCACATTTTTCTCTAATACTTTGAAAGCTTCACTTTCCAACCATTTTTCCCTTAATGGAATGGTATTCCCTGAGTTACACAATCACAGTCTAAAGGCTTACAGTGCATTCCCTCCTTACCACAGGGGATATGTTTCTGGACTCCCAGTGTCTGCCTGAAACCCTGGATAGCACCAAAGCTTACATACACTATGCTTTTTACTATACATATACACCTTCAGTAAAATTTAATTTAGAAATTAGGCACAATACAAGGTATCAATATCTAATAGGATGATGGTTTAACAGTGAATTGTAGTAAATTATTTAAATCTGTGGATTATTTATTTCTGAAATTTCCATTTAGTATTTCCAGACTGCTCTAGGCCATGGCTGATTAGAATTCTGGAAAGGAGAAGTGGGAATGGCTGCACTGTTTGACTGCTCAGCCTCCTGTCCTTGGTGTTGTCTATCACCACATACTCCTCGCTCTCCTTCTTTGGCAGTGTGTGGTTTTGTGGAGCTTACACAGTTCCTTTTCCAATCTGTCGTAGCAGACTTGCAGATACATTGGTCCATATTTACATGACCACCTCGTTCATATGCCCTAGAACTTTTGACATGCGTTTATCTGACATCTTCTCTCTTGAGAAGAGAGTGAGCCATTGTAACAGGTCAAAAACGGTATTCCAGATCAAGAGCTTTGTCCTCAAAAGGACCTTGAACACTCCGTGGTCCTAGAAGGGTAAAAGAGCAGAAAGTAGACTACCAGCACCTTTCTCAGTCTGTGGGTTACATCACAGTGTGCTCAGAGCTGGAGGGTGGAACAGACTGAGAAGCCTCCCCGGGACTTGGAGGCTCCCTCCCAGTCCTGACCTACATTTGTCTTCTCTTCACACCCCTGGCCCCCTCTTCTCTGTCTTTTCATAGCTTGCTTTGGCGCTACATAGTGCAGAGATTCATATGGATGAAGTAGAAGCAGTTCCAAAATAACACTAAGAATGGAACGAGGAGACTCCCTCATGCACCAGTCCCAGTCTGCCCTTTTGCTGAGGACAGAGGCTTCACTTAGTTCATAGAATCCCTGTGTTCTTTATGAGGAGCCTGTCAGTATGCATGCATGTGCTTACACACACACACACACACACACACACACACACACACACACACACACGACCCATAGACTTGCTAGACTCACCCAACTTGCTAGACTTCAAAATCTGATGGTGTTCAGTCAAATTATTCTCCGAAGTTTATCTCGAGGATGTGAGAAGGAGAATCTCATATATGTCGGTACCACTCACCAGGCAGTGAGCACCCCTGGCACTGGGCACTGAGACCTGCTGCTGGGGAAGGAGACCCAGTCCCCTCTCTTGAGCTGCCTTGCTGGAAGGAGGGGACAGAAAGTCGCAGTGCTGACATACAGTGTCAGGGGAAAACTCACTGGAGGTTTGGGGAAACAGCCTCTGTTCAGCTGTGGAATCGCTCGCTGAGTTGTATGCCAGGCACTGACCCCCTGTCCCGTTGCCAGGGCCTCTTCCGTGTAGCTCCATCTGCCTCTAAGCTGAAGAAGCTGAAAGCTGCCCTGGACTGCTGTGTGGTGGATGTACAGGAGTACTCAGCTGACCCCCATGCCATTGCAGGTGGGTGCCTCTGGACTCTGAGAAGGTGCTGTGGGCAGAAACTCCACGGAAGGGTGAGCAAACGAGCTGTGGCTCCGTGTGAGCAGCTTTTGTGCCTGTGGCTTCCCTGCATGTCTTGTGTTCACACAAGACCCAGCACTGGACCTGGTCATTCTCTCCCCTGGAAGGAAGGTCTCCTTTATATTCAAGAGATGAGGTCATTTGAGCAGGGGTGCAAGGCGTTATCAGCCCAGGTCCCACTGCCAGCGCCCGGGCTCATTCATGTGAGAAGCCTCGTTGGACCTTGTCATGTTGGTTAGGGCCCATATCTGA
The DNA here is from genome assembly GCA_004026965.1 of Petromus typicus. Lineage (NCBI taxonomy): Eukaryota > Metazoa > Chordata > Mammalia > Rodentia > Petromuridae > Petromus > Petromus typicus. Next base: position 18,166 of record PVIR01000576.1, read on the forward strand.
TGGAGCCCACGTGGGTGGCGCGTGCTAGCGAAGCTGGGTTCTGTTGTGCAGTAATGCCTCACGGACACTATTGTACTTTTCAGGAGCTTTGAAATCTTACCTCCGAGAGCTGCCAGAACCTCTTATGACCTTTGAGCTCTATGACGAGTGGATCCAGGCTTCCAAGTGAGTACCTCCTGTTACGGTATTTTGCGGGTTGGAGCTCTCTGGAAGTAACAGTTGTCCCTTGGTATCTGTGAACCATGGTTCCTGGACCACTGGATGCTCAAGTCCTTTATGTAAAATGTATAGTATTTGCAAACAAAATACATATATATATATATATATATATATATATATATATATATATATATTCTTTCATATATTTTCGATTACTTAGGATGTAGTACCTAATTCAATGCAAATGTTATGTACATAGTTCTTATACTGTATTGCTTAGGGACTGATGACAAGGAAAAAACCTGCCCCATGTTTAGAACGGTGTAGTCATCCTAGGCCTAACAGCATCGTTCCTAGTTCGGAGCGGACTGCCTCCATGGACGGGGAAACAACCGGTGCAGAGGGCTGACTGTATTTACCAAGACTCTGGAAGCATGGAACCTGGGCTCTAGCAACTCCATTTCTTCACACCCGTCAGGAAGGAGTACTTTTCTGTGTTCCTCAGGAGACCATGATGTTGATTGCAGCATTTTTGGCAATAGCACACATCTAGAAGTCCCCAAAGGTCCTTTGGATGAAGTGAATGGAGAGGGCGGCGCTTAATTGGAACCTTGGGACATACTCTGAAGCAGTTAAGGAAACAGTTAAAGCTATTTGAACCTATATGAAAAGTGATGGAGATTGAGTGTTGAGTAAAGTAAGGCAAGCTGATGAGGATGCAAGCAATATTCAATTTTGGTAGAAAGAAAAATAAGCGTTCAGTATACTCAGAACAACAGAATTCCAGGAGTGCCCCTGTGTGCATAAGAGAAGGTTCTGGGAAAGCACGTCCAGGTGATGGCAGTGATGAGAACAGTAGAGGGCTGGGAATTTAGCTTTGTGGTTCTAGCTTCTGCCTGGCAAGCACAAGGTCCTGAGTTTGATCCCCAGTAACCACATACCACAATGATGAGCATGGTGGCTCACACCTGTAATCCCAGCACTTGGGAGGCAGAGGCAGAAGGATTGCTGTGACTTCGAGGCTAGCCTGGGCTACAAAGTGATTTCAGGGCCACCCTGAACTATAAAATAAAACCCTGTCAAAAAAAAAACCAGAAGAGTTGAGCAGAGAATGGGGTAGGGGTCTTCACCCTCAACTGTAACAGGAATGTTTTAGCAGCAACTACTTAATAACATAACATATAACACTTGGGCAGTGTGCAGTGTCCTCCACTTTTGAAGATGTGCCAAAGTGCCAGGACAAAGCCCAGGACCATAGCACAATGATGGAGAATAAGGAGAGTAGACAGGGACACAGGTGACAGGCAAAGCCACCTCTATCACATGACACCATTCTAAGATGTGGTCTTCTCGTACAATCTCTTGCTTCTTTCCCTAGCTTCTATGTGACTTGGGAAGGTATTACATGGATAAGAACTATTTTAAGTAGGTGCTGTTATTTGGAGTATTCTGCTTTTACCAGGTCAGTAAACATGTTGAGCAAGTGAGATGGTCTTTCAGGAAGAAGAGACGAAGGAGAGAGATTTTTCTGAGAGGTGGCCTGGAGCAAGTAGCGACCTTAGCAAGATGCTATGAACAGAGTTCCTAGAGTCCTTTCATCATGGCACTTAGTCCGCGAGGACAGGCAGCGTAGCTTCTCAGAAGGAACTCTGGAGAATATCTGATGGAGACAACAATTTTTTGATGAATCTTTTAAAAATGTAATTGACGTGTATTCATTGGGCAAATGTAAGAAGTACAATAGGACATCTCAATACACATATGTGTCGTGTGAGGAAGACAACAATACAATATATAATAAGGATGAGAACTACACTCATCACCTCAAACATTTATTATTGATCTTTTCTACTTCTCAAAGGTCTGGAGGCTAAAAGAAGCTAAGCAAGTCTGGCCATGAAGCCACTTTTGAAAGCACAATCAGAGAAAATCCATAACCATCAGACTACATACCACCTTTTTGAGTGCTTTTCTTAAAGGCTGGCTGGAATGCCATCCTCTTTTATCCTGTTGTGCTGAGTGAGTGATTTCCACGATGATGTTAATAATTGGTACCATTGGTTGAGTGCTTACTAGAGGCTTGACATTGCTCTAAGCTCATTATACTGAATTTCCACAGCAACTCCATGCAATTTGCAGCACATTCCCCCATTTCATAGATGAGGAACTTGAGGGATAGAAGGGGCCTGTGGGGGCAGGGTGCTTCCTAGCTAATTCATGGCCACATGAGAATTTGAATTCAAGGATCCTAGTCCAAGAGCCTTTTGTTTACCCATATTACTTTACTAGAACAAAACTATGACACTAGTGAGACCTTCGATGGATGTTGCTGTCCTGTCAAGCTGAACATGTAAAATTTGACCGTGTCAGGAAGAACATAGCCTGTTGCACCGTAACCTGCGAGATGCTCTGTTTTCTTTGCTTGTAAAAGTGGGTCTCCATTAGGAAGGCAGCTGTGCTCAGCATCTTGCCACTGACACCGCCCACTGGGTCTCCATTCGGCAACGAGAACGACCCAGAAGACTTGGAGCAGTCAGCAGCTCTGAACCAGGGGTGAACACTGGATGACCCGCATCTGGTGCCGAGAACTCTCAGGAATGACAGGACCTGCCCTTTGAGGGCACATCCTCTGAAGGAAATCATTTTGCCTACAACAGTTGTTCTGCAGCCTCCATGTACCTTAGAGTCTCCTGAAAAGAGCAGGCCTGGATCTGTTTTCTGATTTTTGGATTGAATTGGTCTGGGTTCTCTGTTTCCAAACTCCCAAGGCTGTTAGGTGGCTAAGCGGGACCCTTGAGTGGTACTGAGCATCACCAGAGGGCGGTGCTCAGCTTCATAGGACTCAGCAGGATACAGATGAGCCTGCTGTAGACCGGACACCCAGGAGTCAGCAGTGGGGCCAGGGAAGCAGCGCAGGCTGGATTAGGAACTGGCTGGGCCCTGCAAGACAGCCTGGAACTTTAAGCCCCCATTTCTGCAAACCATATATACCAAGTGCTTCCATTGTTGTATCTGCAGAGAAGAAGCTCAGAATTGCCCCCAGATGGAGCAGCACCCTCAGAAAAATGCATTGGGTGGGTGGGGTGGGGCTCCAAGGCCAGAAGTGTTGAAGTCTTTGCCCTGGTGTGACTCTTACCCCGGCCTTCTGCCCCATGAGCTCCAGAGGAGGATTTGGATCTCAGCTTACATGTCACCTCCTCAGAGAGGCCCAGCATAAATCAGCCAGTAGTCAGAGTTCCTGTCGTCCACTCTGTTACTGCCCACTCTGCGTCAGATGGCTTCTGGAGGTGCAGGACTGTTCTGAGGAGCGGGTTAAGTCATGAGCTCCTCTGGCAGTTTAAGCTTCCAGACCCTGACACACAGTGGGAAGCATAATGCATCTTTACTAATCTTCATTAAATAAAAGGTTGAATATAATTTGCCCGTTGTCAGAGATGAAATTACTACAGATTCAAAGATCTCATAGGCTGTTGGATTCCGGAATTAGACCCCAGGCAGTTCCTTAGCAAGTGTCTTTCCATCCCCATGGCTGAGCAGGTGTTAGGTTTAGACCTGTGTGTCCCCAGAAGATTCAGAGACTGGTATTAGGAAGGTGACTTGATCACGAGGTGCTGCCCTTGTCAGTGGGTTGCTGTTAGAAGGAGGGGTCTAGTTTAAAGAGGCCAGTCAGGAGGGTGTGACCCGGAAGGACAAAGCCCCCTGTCTGGCTCTCCCTTCCCTCTGCATCCGGGTCACCACACCATGAACAGGTTTCCTCTACAGACCCTCCCACCTGACACTTTCTGTCTTGGAGACTCAGTCATCTGAACACCGTGAACCAAAATGTAACTCCCCGTGAGTCTCAGATACTTTGTCCACAGTGACCAGGAAAGTGACTGAGACCGTAGATGAGGCTGATTTTATAGGCAGAAAAGGCTAAAGTTGCAGAAACAGAACAATGTGTAAAATGGTAATTTCAGAGTGACTCTCCTTCAGGGCTAAAGCAGAAAGGACCTCCTTGGACCTTTCTCAGGTTTTTTTTTTGTTTTTATTTTTGTTCTTTTTGGCAGCACCAGGTATTGAAGTCAGGACCTTATGCTTGAAAGGCAGGCACAGTGCCACCCAGCTGAATCACCACTCTCCCAGTTCAATTTGATTTTATGATACTCACAAGTGCATCCGTTCTAATCTGGTGTGGTCTGGTCTGGTCTGGTCAGCTGGAGTTCAGGACCTGAGGCCTATACAAAGCAGTGTCTTGCCAGTAGATGTGCCTGGCACCTGTTATCATAAGAATGATTGAGCAGCAATAAGGGAAGTGAGGCTGGGTGTCATGTTGTTTCGGGCAGCAACATCTGTTCCAAATGCCAGCATTTAATGTTGATCCTGAGCTTTTAGTAACTATCAATAAGGCTGGATACTTTGGACAAACTCACCCTAATACTTTTCTAACCAGCCCTATCAGGGAGTATTGTTATGAACCCCACTGTAGAGAGGAAGAAGCGAGGTTCAGGGAGACTGAAGAATTGGTGTAATTTCACAGTCAAGGTGGAGCTGGCTCGTGGCCGCCCTCTACAGGCCGCACCTCCTCTGGCTTTAGCCCCAGGTACAATCTCTTACTCCACTGTCCAAATGGAATGTTTGGTTTCCACACTGCTCGCCTAATTAAAGTTCCCTCAGAGAGAATGCCTGCCTCTTTCTCAAGGTTGAAACAAGAGGAAAGGATATTTTCCCTTTTGTCAGGATTGATCGGGGGACCTCAGTATACCCTGCCTGTGTATTAGTGGAGGCCATATCCCTGGCACCTCCTGGTACCTGTGTTTTATCTCTCTGTTGTTCAGGAGAAAAAGTTCTTTGAATGTTAATGCTTTCCTGCCATGTAGGTCTGATATAATCTAAGTGAAATGTAGGCCTATAAGATATTTCTATAGATAGGGAGAAACCCAATAGACTTACAAATGGCCATATAAAGAACCCCTCATTAACAATGGGCTTTATAAATAAAGTCCTGTGGTAGATCATTTTGTACAGTAAAAATCCTTCAAATAGTGGGAATTATCCATTCCCTGAGTTAGGTCTTCAAAAGTCACATTTGTGTCTGTATAATTTACTTACTGAAAAATTATTTACTTATTGTGATATGTGTATAAAATGAACCAATAAAGAATTCAGTTAAAAAATTATTCACTCAACACCTATTATCAGCCAGGTGCAGAGGAATTCCATAGGCAGTAAGTAGTGTCTGTTGAAATGGACCCCAGGTCTGTGTGGTGCATGGGGAGAGTTCACTTCCCGACTGGCATCCTGGACCCCATTAACCTCATAGCCCTGCACTCCAGGGCATGTCCTGGCCTCTGCCCTCCTGCCTTCCCATACCAGCCCGACACACTCACCAGAAACATGTGGTGTGTGCAAAGGAACCTTTGTTAAAACAGCACCGGAAAAGACAGAGGAATATGGTAGCAAAATATTTTAAAGAATAAGAACTTGCTAGTGTGGTTGGTTATGGCAATTGGCTCCTCACTGTTTATGTGTGTGGCAATGAGACTTCACTGATCGATGCCAACCAATGGCTTTTCCATCAATCTCCCAGTATTCAGGAGCAAGACAAAAGGCTTCAGGCTCTGTGGAATGCTTGTGAAAAATTGCCCAAGGCCAATCATAACAACATCCGGTAAGTGGGTAGTTGAGACATATGGGTCAGGGGCGTTTTAAGTCACAGATAGTTTCCTGGGTAAAAGTCTTGGTAACTGGCATGCATAGCATTTTGTGATGGTCTACATGATTATCCCCAGATGACATGTGAGATAAGGCAAAAGTAGTTATCACCATTTTCCAGATAAAGAACTAGGCTCCAAGGAGCTATAGCATGTTAAATACTAAGTAACCAACCATGCAATAATATCAGATTTACAGGAAGCAATACATGGTGCAAGTATTTCGTGTGTGTATGTGTGTGTGTGTGTATGTATGTAAGAGAGAGAGAAAGAGAGAGAGACTGGAGATTAAACCCAGGAGTTGCATATGAAGGTACATCTCTAGCTTTTAAACTCCACACAGAAGAAGCTGAGTGGTCCTAGAGCTAGGGAAGACAGAGGTATCCAAGGAAGAGAAGCCAGTGGAGGATGTTCTGTGCCCTTCCACTTATGAGATCCAGCTGTTTCCACATGCCCATCTTTCTTTTTTTTTTTTTTTTCCTACTTCCTTCCCCACTGGGGAATCTTTTTCCTGCTGGCTTCTGTCTTTCACAACCTGCTTTCCAAGCCCCTTGTCTTGCTGGTGCCTGGCCTGGCCCTGGCATCTTTCCTTTCTACTCTTAAAGATGCAGGTTTTCAGCTTCAGCTCCTGCTGCCATCTACCTGACGGTACCTGTTTTCCTGTTACAAACCCCAAGAGCGGTGGTCTGACAGATTCTCAAACAGCTAAACAGAATTACCACTTGAGCCTGCACTGCCCCCTAGAGAATGGAAAGCAGGGATTTGATTTTTGTGCATTCATGTTCAAAGCAGCATCGCTAGTCAAAAGCAGGAGTGTTTCAAATTACTTCAGGCAAAAAACAGATTAAATATGTAGAGTATGTGTACAGTGGAATATGAAATTCTGCTTCTTGGTGCAGTTTGGATGGATCTGGAGGAAATGATGCTCAGTGACAAACCAGACTCAAAAATGCAAACACTTATGATTGTGCACATAAGAATTCTCTAGACTAGTGAAACCCATGGGGACCGAAAGTGGAATGGTAGAGATCACTGAGGTTATTATCTCACGCGTGCTGTGTCCAGAGGGGAAGATGAAAAGGTTGTGGAGATGGAGGGTTACAGTGGTTGTTCTACACTGTGAATGCCCCTGGAATGCACACCTACAAAATGAGTTAAAATGGTTAAGCTTATCTGTGTTTCTCTATAGTTAAAAATACATATGTTTCTAAAATTAGAAAAAAAAATTCTAATACCCAGTGAGCAGGAGAGCTCACCGCATGTTAATGGCGATGGCCCTTGGTCGCTGGGCAGCCCAAGGACTAATGGCCTCAGCTCTCCCACACCTTGGTCCAGTCCTGGGTGATCATTTCACCAGTAAAACATGGTTGGGAGAAGTTGTGCCTGGCAATGACTCCAGTAACAGTGTGGTGGCTGCTTAGTAGGATGCCAGGGGTGGTCCTCTTTCTGCTAAAACAGCAGGAGATAAGTTTAAAAAAAAAAAAATAAAACTGTCCAAGTAAGTTACTTGACCATGATCCAAGCAAAATGGGGTTAGGGCTGCAGCATGTTATAACTGAGTCCTAGAGAAAACCTGCCACACTGGTTACCAAAGCTCCAGGGCCCGGCGGGCTTCTCATGTGGTGTGTCAGTGCTAACTTTTGTGCCTGGTTTGTATATAGTTTCTTCACTTGACCTTTTTAGTTATAAATGTATTGAGTTGTCATTCATATACCGTTGTGCTTTTTTAAAATATGCCGGTTAGTGGCTTGTTGTACATTCACAGTTGTGCCACTGTCAGTACTATCTATGTTAGATCTTTTCACCACTGTTGAGAGAAATCTGGTTCCCAATAGTAATCCTTCTTCATCCACGCACACAGGCCCTGACAGCTGTAGCTGTATAGTATTTCATATGTATCCATTTATCCCATGATGACATTTCAGCATTCTCCCCTTTTTGGCTATTGTGAATAATGCTGCTCTGAATACTTTGCACCAGCTTCCTGTGGACTTACTTCTCTCAGATGAAGCCCTCGGTGTAGAATGACTAGGTCACGTGTCTTGCCTGTGTTAAACAATTTCTTCATTGGCTCTGTCCAGAAAGGCCAACTGAGGCTAATTCCAGAGGCCGTCATCCCTCATGTGTGAATGTCTTTACTGACAGCACCCAGACACTTTGTCACCTCCTCACTCCAGGAGAAAAGCAGGCAACAGTGTTGGACTGGAGGGAAGGACTTGGTCATCCTAAACTAAGCTGAGAGGAAAGATGGAGACTTTCCCTGGCTCCTGTTTGCTGAAGCAGACATTGACCAGACATCTGCTCTGGAAGTCTGAGTCTATTTTTGGAAAAAAAAAAAAAAAAGATACAGATCCCGATCTTCTGACACATAGTGCAGCATCATTATAGAGTAGGGTGTCTGAGTTCTGGTATCGGTCAGATGTGCTACATGAGAGACATTCCCGTGCATCCCAGGAAGCGTGGCTTGTGTTGAGCCCTCATTAAATCTGACCCTTCATCTTTACTTCCAGGTACTTGATCAAGTTCTTATCCAAGTTATCAGAATATCAAGATATAAACAAGATGACTCCCAGTAACATGGCAATCGTCTTAGGACCCAACCTCCTGTGGCCACAAGCAGAAGGGTGAGGACTGGGAGAAGAGGCCGGGGTAGTACTGTTGGGCTGGACTGCCAGGCTACAGATCATTTCCTGCCTCAGTCATTTCCGACTCATAGTCTTTGTCCAAGCATTAGCCTCAGAAAGAGGCACAGAAGCCTGCAAAACTGCAAGTCTGAAGGAAGAGCCTCCTCTGAGCTAATCTCAGTCAACATTGGGATCAGAGGAGGGAGGGTGGAGATATGATAGCGCCAACCGAACAGGCGAGCTCTTCTAGGCCCCTCCCTCTCCCATGGGGGGATGCCGCCCCCCAGCAGGATTGGGAGAAGTGAGGGCAGCTGATCTATAAAAAAACAGAGCTGGGAGAGGATGAGGCCAGCTGTGCGGAAGCTGTCCCTCAGACCGGAAGTGCCTTGATGGGTACTGCTCCTTTTCCTTGGTGTTGTCCCATTCAGAAAGGTGAAATGTCATCCCAAAGAAAGCCAGCACACAAGCCTCTGCCTGCAGCGTTCCAGTCCACAGCCCCTTCGCAGTCTAGGCGGCCAGAGGTGTAGGGGTTTCCCACCCTCCCTTGGCTGATAAACCCCACACCTCCTGCTCTGTGCTTGCAGGAACATCACCGAGATGATGACCACAGTTTCACTGCAGATTGTTGGGATCATCGAGCCCATCATCCAGCATGCAGACTGGTTCTTCCCTGGGGGTACGTGGAGCATCTTGGTGGTGGTGGGGAGGGAACCAAGGCAGGAGCAGGAAGACTGCTTCATGTGGAGCTTCTGCAACTTAGTAACACTGCCCTAGACTTCTCTTGGGTTTCTTGTGAATCATCCTACACACAGATAGACCCACAAAGGCACCCCGCTGGTAGAGCCATGGCAGCTTCCTTCTCTGGGATCCCTGCCTCTGGGAAATTCGAATATGAAGGTTTCCACTGCCTGTGCTAACCAGGCCTGTAGACTGTACGGATCTCAAGTCCATATCATGGTTTCTTCAAGTCCATGCAATGCTGGTACTGAAAGGAAAGTTTTGCTCCACACTTTCAGTTTGTAGATGCAGAAGAACACTGAATGACTGTGTGAGGATTTTGACTCATGTCCCATGAATCGCTTTGGGGTTGTGGTGATGCTGGTTGTTTGGCTGCCCTGAGCTCTGCCCTCTACATTGCCCGTCAGTAATTACAGATGAGGCTTAAAAGCTTTTCAGCCTTCACAGCGGCAGCCACTCACTCGTGTGAGAACAAAATGGTAATAATTCTGTGGTCAATCAGTACTGACCTGACAGCAGAGAAGTTTATTTGTCTTTCTTTCATTTCTGTTTTAACTGTTAATTACTTGATTCCTGAGAGGTCTACTAATGACGCAAAATCAGGTAAAATTAGGAAATCAAGATAAAGCAGTAAAGGAGACAGGGTGGAAGACAGTCATTTTGTGGATCGTATGGACAGATAGAGTAGTGCAGAGCTAATCCTTTCTCATCGTTAGGAATGGTGGTATCTAAGAACCAACAGACACCTTAGCCAACTCTGTCTCTTTCTAATCTTCTCAACTTGTTTTCTTTGTTTTTACAATAAGATAATGTTATTACTGACAAACATTAATATGGACCCCTTTATATTTTCAGGACTAATTCCATTGACTAGGACTGCTTGAATAATTTGACCATAGTGTTTTCTCTCACTGGTTTTTCTGTTTTCTGACTTAATTGGGACTATTCAGAAGTTTCGCTCCAAAGCATTTTTTAGAAAGTATCCATCTGTCGTTCTTTCATTAAGTTTTAGTTTGTTTTAAGTCACAAATAGACAGTATTTACACACTTCCACTGACTTGAACTGTACACATGACTGCCCTACCGGGTGGCAAAGGATTGTTCTACTGGGTGGTACAACTACCCAGTGTGTCAGTCATACACATATCACTGATAGTTGAAGCTTCCCCATAGTGAGACATAGGAATGGCATGAGCATGTTAAACATGAACCTAGGTTATCGCATATCTTCTCTTCTTTTATCTACTAATAAGATGAACTCTACAATGGAATGACATAATATCACTAGCTTAGTATTGAACTAGAGGGTGGATTTTTATCTGGGGTGAAATGTGAAGTAGAGTCTCCTATCCAGGAAAGTGTGACATACTAAAAGATCATATGGATTGATTCTCTCTTCCCTGCAGAGATAGAGTTCAACATTACCGGCAATTATGGAAGTCCGGTCCACGTGAACCACAATGCCAACTACAGCTCAATGCCCTCCCCAGACATGGACCCTGCTGACCGGCGCCAACCCGAGCAGGCCCGCCGACCTCTCAGCGTCGCCACGGATAATATGATGCTGGAGTTTTACAAAAAGGATGGGTATGAATGTGTGTCCCTTTTTCAGTGTTTGGGGTTGGGAAGGCTACAGGAAGGTGGTGACACTGACAGAAGGGTTCCGTTCGTCATCCGTCATCCGCGGTCCACATGACTTGGGAGCATGAGGTCCTGACCTCATTTTGATGTTTTCTGCTTCCCTGTTTGAGCTGTGCGTCTCTGGCTTATTTCTCTTGAGCCAGAGGCAAATCTGTTATTCCTAGTGACACCCTTGGGCTCAGAAACGATTGGTTCCCATCCAGAGAAATAAAAGTCAATGAAGGGAATTAGTAAAAATATACAGCACGTAATTTGACTCCAGACGTGTGGAAATGGAGCTATCAGGTGTGGCCCTGCGGCAGAGCATAGAAATTCACACATTCTTGAATGTTAGTGACTTTGTTTGGATCAGGGGCTGCTCCATGTACTGTTCAGAAGCTGCACACACAAGCAGTATCTGTCATGTACTGTTTAACTATCCCATTTCCAGTTGCTTAAAAGCAGAAAAAAAACACTAAACCTTGATATAGTCCCCGTGTAGCGTTTTCCTAAGATTTTTTTAAAAGATGTTTTTCCTCTTTTGATATTCTACTCTTATACCTACTTTGACACAGTTAAGGGACTCCTCAGTGCTTCTCACTTGGCATGTGTGTGTGTGGGAACTACTCTCTCGATATTCATATTAAATCAGTTGACATAATATTGAACTGTGCAGCAAAGTCAAATGGGCAGAAACAGGTTTCGTAACAAACCCTGGTGACTCATGGGAAGTACCCGATCAGCTCTAGCAGCCCCCATCTGTGGACTCAGACAAATCCTGTCAGCTAAGTGCCTCATTACAGGTCTCCAGAAGGAGCAGCTTGCCTTGGTTGGTCAAGCTAGTTAAGTAAAGTTTTGGCTAGGAATTAAAAATGAGCAGCATAAATTTTAGCAACTGGTGCTTTAGAACATGTGGGAGCAGGAAGTACTCCACTGGGTATTAAAAATTTACATACGCAGTTAAAACTTCCATCTCCTTGTAAACCCTTGGGTGACCAGAGAGATGTGTTTGAAAGGCTTAGAAATGAAGAGTGCACACCCCGGAACTGCAGTTGTGCGAGTCCTGCTTTCCACTCTTCCACGCTGAGTGGCGGTTGGCATTGGAGACTAGAGTTGGCCCAGGAGACCTGAGCCTGATCCCTTTGACCATGGTGCGTCTTCAGAACAGCAGGGCCCCTGCTCGCCTCGTACTCCCAGGGATCTGTGTGTGAGAGGAAGGCGACGCTGGTGTATTGGGGGCCATTGTTTGTTCTTTATCCAGTGGGGAGATACAAAGTCGAAATTCTCACATATTCAAGTAAGGATGGAAACATTTCCTTTAACTGTAAAAAGGAGCAAAGTTAAAATCTGAGAGACAGGGAACAGAGAGTGCTTGGGAATTTGTTTTTAAATCTTCTTCTCAGTGGTCCCTCAGTTCCTTTGTGGCATCACATCTTATTCTGTATAATGTACTGGGTGCTTCTGCATCGAAGTGTGTTCCTCTGTCCTCCTTTTAGATCTAGTTGATTCCTGGTGCCGCCAAAAGGCAATCGTGGTGGCTTAGATGAGGGAGTTATCACTGCACGATCACTAAGATAACCAGGGCCCTCTGGCTGCCCAGCGTCTGCAAGCAGATGCAAAAACTTGGACAACAACACTTTAGACGGATAGCTCTCCCTGAGAAAGGTCCCTTAGAAGAAATGTGTGAATGAGGTACTTACTCTCTATGCCATGCTGATTAAACGTGAGCTTACCTCAGTCTACTCCACATAAATGTACGACATAAGTTGTTTGACAAGAAATGAAATATATCGCATCTATTTTAGAGTACATGGTTGACATTAACTTAAGTCGACATCTTAAATGGTTAGGGTAACTTTCAAAGAGCTACCTAAGCCTTAACATTATCTGTAGTCACATACCAAGTAACATTTAGTCACTAATGGATCACGTACACAGTGGTAGTTCAGTATGATTCTGTCACCTAGTGATGTTACAGCTGTCTTAGTGTATGTGACTACAGTCATGTTGTTGATACAATCACCCAAGGACATACTTCACAGAGTGGATCCTATCTTTAAGCATGACTGTATGTGTTTTAAGATACCATAAGGTTATGGTGATCAGGGCTAAACAGGCTTTATGAGAAAGAAAAACTTAAAGTTATAGAGGGATTTTTGGTAGGAGAGAGTAGGTTGCAATGGTTGAGTCTGACATTAAATATGCGTCTATATCCTAAACCTTTCTATGTCTCTTTGGGCCTCCCAGGGTGCTGAGATTATAGGAACTATGTTTTAAAGTCTTCAAACTACCCACTAAAATGTCAACAAATTAGAAGTTACATTATTGAAGTGTTTTTGGAGAAATTAAGAAATAAAATACCAATAATATATCAATAAAGTGGTTACTTAAAAAAAAACAGGAAGAAAATTGTGGACAGATAAGCTAGATGAAACTTGATAGAAATGGGTAAGTTCCTCATTGATTTCAGGGACATTTTTCTTGAGCTTTTATGTCCTAGATGTCCTATGAGGGAATTTTCTCCCCTCACAAGTTTGTGAATTTTTAATTCATAACACGTGAGGTCAGACTCAGGAGCTCATGTGCGAATTTTGGAAGTTATGTGCCTCCGTCCGAAGATAGTAACCTCTACATGTTACCTTAAGAGAATACTTGCAAATGTGATTAAAACAAGAATCTTTTTTTTTGTTTGTTTGAGAAAGGGTCTCCCTTTTTGTAGTTCAGGCTGGTCCTAAAATCAAACTCAGCAGTCCTCCTGCCTCTGCCTCCCAAGTGCTGGGATTACAGGCGTGAGCCACCATACCCGGTTCTGTGGTATGTGGTTTTGATTGCTGGTGGACATGACTCTCCACACCCATCGTTGTTGTATGCGGTTACCAGGGATCAAACCCAGGCCCTTGCCCTTGCAAGGCAGGTGCCAGAACCAGTGAGCTAAATCTACAGCCCTAAAACAAGAATCTTAAAATAAGCAGTGTACTGAAGGCAGGAGGAGCAGAGAGACCACCTGGGCAGGCTTTGTGTGAACACCAAGACTATATTTCATTTAGATATGAGAAGACTGAGTCTGAAAGGAGAACAAGGGGAGGTGGTTGCCAGGTAGGTGGGACTGGGGAGGAGTTGCTGCCTGGAGGGATGTTGGGGTCTGAAAGAAGGTGGCCACATTCCTCAAAATGAGAGTGGTGTCGGTGAACTCGGACTTCCTGGAATGGAGAGGTTAGGATGACTCCCCTTCACCAGGCATGATAAGATTATTCTGGATTATCAGAGTGAGCCCTACAAACATCACATGCCTCCTCATAGGAGAGGCAGGGGGAAATTTCACCACACTGTGGGGAATATATGGAGCTGGATCAGAGAGATTGCAGAAGGTCGTCACAAGCTAAAAGTGTCAGCACTAAATGAAGGATTCCCTGCTAGGGCTCCCAGAGGGAATACAGCCCCACCATACCTTGATTGGTCTCAGTGATATCGATCCTGCATTTCTGGCCTCCAGAACATGAGAGAATACATTCATTCTCTTCACCAACTTTGTGCCACATCTTATAGGAGCCACCGTAAAGTAGTAAAACCAAACTACAGCCGCATTAGAGGACCACTGTGGTGAGGAGAGCAGCAGACCCTTTGGTTGTCTTCCATCTGGGCATTGGTGTTTTGTTGCTCTCCCTTGAAATCTGAATTGGCTTTGGCCAATTGGACTCGTAGGACACAGCTGAAGAAATGTTCTGGGCCTGCTGATCCTAAGTCTAGTGGAGCCTCTTCGAGCCTTCCCTTGTCTTGGGACTTTCATTCTTGGCATCTGCCTTCCACATCTGCAGGGAAATCCTAGTGGTCCCTTGGAGAGCTGTCAAGGGCCGCACCTCTGAGCTGTAGCTGAGCACTGAAATGGCGACTAGTGCAATTTGCTGGCTCTGTGATTTGGTGTGAACCAGAATTTTTAGCAACATCCTCATTCTGGCACTGTGATTTGGTGTGAACCAGAATTTTTAGCAACATCCTCATTTCTTTAAAGTTAACAATATGGGCCGGGGATTTAGCTCAGTGGTTCCCATGCCTGTCTTGCAAGCACAAGGGCCCGAGTTTGATTCCCAGTAACCACATACTTATACTGGGTGTGGAGACTCACCCCAGCAGCAATCAGTAATACATACCACAGTGCCGGGTGTAGTGGCTCACGCCTGTAATCCCAGCACTCGGGAGGCAGAGGCAGGAGGATTGCTGTGATGTGAGTTTGAGACTGAGCTCAGGGCCAGCCTGAACTACAAAGTGAGACCCTGTCTCAAAAAAATAAATAAATAAAAATAAAAAATAAAGTGAGCAACATGCCCAGGCCCACTTTTCCGCTAATACGGTTCAGGTGCGTGTGACGTCTGTAAAGTCCACCCTGTTAATCCAGATTGATCTTATTTCAGTATCCTTATTTTAATCACATCTACAAAGATCCCCTTAAAGTAGTGTGTCCAGACACCAGGTTTACAACTTAATATTTTGGTTTAAGGTTAGATATAGCATTTCCCAGAAGTCTCAGGTGTTCCAAGGTGGAGCTTTCGGTAGGTGATTGGATTATGGGATCCCTGTAGCCACTGTGCTGTCAGAGGGTGAAGCCTGGTTGGAGGTTGGTCACTGGGGGTGTGACCCACCTTCTCTCTGAGTCCTGACCGCTGTTAGGTGAGCAGCTATACTATGGCAGGCCCTCCCACCATGGCCCTTCTGTGTTTTATCCTGCCAAAACCCTAAAAACATGAGGCAGAATAAACCTCTCCTCTTTTAGGTTGTATGTGTTGGGTATTGTGTCTCATTGCCAAGGAAAATGACTAATCAGACATCCACAGATGAGACATCCTGACCAAGCCTTTTCATTACCACCTGAAGTACTCGATATTGTATCTATCTTCAAAGTAGCATAAGCAGTTGAGCTAACTCTGCAAGCATATGACATACTAAAACTAAAAGGTACTGGTCAGAGACAGCTGAAGTTTGCAGGGGGTTCTCCTGTACTCTTTCACAGTTTGTTTTTCAGCGAGGTCTCTCGTCAAGATAACTCTTCTCCTTGCTACCACCTTTGTCACCAGGATAACCTGGGCTAGACAGTGAGTCTTAGGAGTGATGTTAATTAGCTTGCTGTTACTATAAGAAAATAACAAAAACAACCAGCTTGTGAGGAGAAAGAGTTTGTCTTGCCGTACAGGTTTAGAGGTCTCAGTCCTTGTCGCTTGGCCTCGTTGCCTGTGGGGCTCGGTGAGGCAGAACAGCATGATGGGAACGTGTGGCGGAGGAAGCAGCTCGCTCCATGATGACTAGAAAGCAAGAGGAGAAAGAGGAAGGGCCAGGGGCCCAAGATGTCCTGAAGTGCTCACCCCCAGTGCCCTCACTTCCTCCGATGAGGCCTTCAAAATACTTCAGGACCTTCAGTAGTGCCACAAGCTGGAGTACAAGCTTCAACACATGGGCCTTTGGAATATATTTATCCAAACCATCCCCATGGGGTGTTTTTGTTGATCTTACCCCTTATGTCTCCTCCATTCCTTAATCCCAGCATCACCTAAATAGGTGATCACAAACCAGCACTCACCCTATTTCCTCTACCAAGTTGTATTCCCATTCTCTGAGCCTCCGACTTGTCATCCCCACGCAACACCATTTGCTTAAGGAGGCAGGCTATTAAAATATATCTGAGGCCCAGTGATGTGTAAAGGAAAGCGATTTGCTCATCTCACAGATTTGGAGGTTCAAAGACACCAGCTCTGCTCCGCAGGGACCCTTGGTTGTGAGTTGGCCTCACAGTGGGAGTTTCATATGAGAACAAGACTGGAAGCCAGATAGGAGGTTTAGGGCCAGACTTGCTCTTTTATAACCACCTTTGTGATTGATTCACTCTGTCGAGATTACGTAACTATGAAATGTCAGTGAGTATTAGATGGGTGTTCACTGTGAACATTCAGTGCTGCCTCCCTGACGGAAGCCACCCTGGCTGGGACAGTAGTGACTACATACAGTACAGCGGCCCCTATGCAAGATAGAACTGTGTATTAAGCTTGGAATTCTCATTTGTGATTTTGCCAGTGATATTTAGCAGAACTCAGCCACTACTACACCATGCCCAAGTTGGCTCCTTCTCTTGCTAAACCAGATCACCAAGTGGCCTCAAGTCTGAGGTCAATGAGACTAGAAGTTGCCATTGGAAATAGAAAGCATTCCCCTCCAGCCTTGGTGCAAGGCCCAACTTTTCCTGCTTCCATGAGTGGGAAAGATCTGCGAAGCAGAAGAGAACAGAGCAAGAAAGAAGACAGAATAGCACTAACATCTTTCAGGGCTCTTAATGACCACCGTAGAAACAGCCAAGCCCTACTGTCCTGCCAATCATTCCAACTGAATGATTGGTCAAATTCTCTTCCCTTAGTGAAAAAGTAGACTTATCCTTTTTATTCTGATAAGGTCTGAAGCCCAGAGACTATCCTTTGACAGTCCCCTGCAGCATACACTGATCTGTCCCATAGTTTTGGGTAGCCCATGAGAGCTTTTCAGCATGTTCTATAAGAGGAGCTTAGTTATTGATCTTCACACCCAAGACATTTTGAAAGCTAATGGATTATGAAAGGAGACATCTCTTTCCCTACTCTTTCATTCCAGATGCTCCTCGAAGCCATCCAGAGAGGTGGCACGGCACTAGCAATGGCACTAAACATGAAAGGTTCTCTGACAGGGAAGAAATGCTTCAGAAGGTGTCCCCACTCCATACATGGGCTTGGTCTAGCATTCTTCTCACACTGTATCTCTCTCTGCCAGTCTGACTCAAGGCATCTTTCCTTAAAAGACACAAATCCTACCCGTTACAACCAATCTCTGTACTTGAACTTTTATTATCTTTTTAATCTTGTCCTAGCTCTACAAGTTCAGTATAAGCATTTTTTTCTTTTTTTTTCTTTTCTTTTTTTTTTTTTTTTTTTGAGACAGAGCCTCACTTTTATAGCTCAAGCTGGCCCTGATCTCACTATGTAGCCCAGGCAAGCCTGAAACTCAGCAGTCCTCCTGCCTCTGCCTCCCTAGTGCTGGGATTACAGGCATGAGCTACCACACCTGGCATCATGGTGTGTGATTCTGATTGCTGCTGGGCCATCAGTCTCCATGCCCAGCATTGTTGTATGTGGTTACCAGGGATTGAACTCCAGACCTTACACTTGCAAGACAGGCACCAGAACCGCTGAGCTAAATCCCCAGGCCTCAGTGTAAGCATTTTAGGTGGGCAGGACAGCTCTTTGCCTCTGACCAGTGTGGGAGACTGTTTAGTGGAGAAGAGAAAATACACACAGAATAGATCTCATACCTCCATTCCACAGTATGTGTGACTGCTAGAGACAGATGCTGGCCCAGCATGTATTTTCACCTTGCATAAATGTGTCTGCCTTCACGTCAGAATGCTAGCTCTTGCTTTAGTCAGTTAACTTTTTGACCCAGGGTCACGGGATTGCTTATATCCCAGGCCAGAAGAAGGGAGACTAACTACCTTCGAAGTCCATGTGACTTAGAAGGGAGCAGATGACTGCTTCCAGCTCTCTGCCTTGTGACTCCCTCTCACCCCACAGCAGCATCAACTCTTCAGTTGCTCCCTTCATTCCCCTGTATGATTCGTACCTGTACAAATAAAAAAGTCACTTTGACTAAACTAATAATTTCATGACCAAAAAAACCCCACCTAATCATAGGATTCTGACTGAAAGACAATCGCACAGAAAGACAACCTTTAGGTCCAAAGGAAGGCATAGATTTGTTGACACTAATATCTGTATGTTTCTGTCCCTGCAGCCTTAGGAAAATCCAAAGGTACAGTATCCTCTAGCAGCTATAAGGACACGTTCAGTCTCCTACACTAAGCGAGCTATGTCTTAGTGAGTTCTGTGAGAGGGTGAATGTGCCATGTTTGGTTGCTTGGCCGATTTCTTTGGAGCTGTGTGCCTATCATTAAAGGAAACTCAGCCTGGAAGGACGTAGGCATGAGCAGCCCCTTCCTTGTGGTGTAGACAAGCAGGTGTGGCCTCCTCCAGGGGTCATGACTTGGCAAAGGTGCCCCAGCAGTGGTGGAGCTGGGACTGGACCCCAAGTTACCAAAAAGGAAGGAAGATTTCTGTTCA
Organism: Petromus typicus; assembly: GCA_004026965.1. Classification (NCBI taxonomy): domain Eukaryota; kingdom Metazoa; phylum Chordata; class Mammalia; order Rodentia; family Petromuridae; genus Petromus; species Petromus typicus. Next base: position 37,126 of record PVIR01000576.1, read on the forward strand.
GAGGACTCCTGTGGTCAGATCAGTGTTCTGCCTCAGTGCCGTCCCCCACCCCAGTCTTGCCCCTGGGAGGAGTGAGTAGCCCCTGCTCCCTAGGTAGGCCACATTTTCTGCTCTGAGAACAGCTCAGATTTTGCACCCAAGGAGCCTGGCAGCTCTCTGCCCTCAGGCCAGCTGGCTTTGGCAGAGGGTGGAAGCAGAGCTGGGGGAGGCCCAGGCTGCTTCCTGCATCATGCTCCAGCCTCGCCACAGTGGAGTGCTGTTCTCATCAAGCCCGGCCTGCGGGGGCTGTGTCTCCACTTAGCCCCAGCAGTCTGGGCACCGCGAGAGTCGCTGGTCATTCCCTGCCCACCCGCTGCGCATTGCTTCCCTGGCCCAGAAGGATGCTAAGCCTGCGCTGCTCTTCTCCTTACACGGACCCGCTTGAATGTCTCTGCTTCTGGGGGAAGGGAGCCTGTCACCTGTCACACGTTTGTAACAGGTGTCTTTGTGTCCCTCGCCAGCATGGGTGTGAGGGTCATGGACACATCTTGGGTGGCTCGAAGAGGCTCCTCGGCTGGCCGGAAAGCATCCTGCACCCCGCCCTCCATGCAGCCTCCTGCCCCACCCGCTGAGCTGGCCGCACCTCTGCCATCACCCCTGCCGGAGCAGGTCCCGGACAGCCCCGCAGCGGTGCCTGCGCTTTCTCCAGCCAGCGGGGGCCTGCAGCCCGCGGCTGAGCGCGCCAGGTAAGCACCGGACCTGGTGTCCCTGGCGGGCTGGTTTGCTACAAGGGGTGTCTGGGCTCACCGCTACCCAGAATCTTCTGGCTTGGGCCGCACACCCCGCCCTCACTCCTGAGCATCTATGTTCTGCTTTCTGCATCTTCCTGCACCAAATCAGTCACCTGCAGCCCCCTTGACCACCACGGGCAATCCTGGCTCACCGCGGTCACATCCTCAGCCAGACAGAAACGTGTTAAAGCAGCGTGAAGCACCTCAAGTTCTGCTCCGGGGCTCACCTTGCGGTGCCTCTCTGGTGTCCCCATTTTGAAATTGACAATCCCAGCGTCCCTCTCTGCTCTACCTTCAGGGTTGTAGTGGTCATCTTTGCTACCAAGATGAATGATGAGATCAGGGAAGCTGTAGAGGCGACAGTCACACTAGGCGTGGTGACCTTTGCAGGGTGTCACATGCTGATGCACCCCTTCTTTAGGGGAAGTTCAAGAGAGATAGCAGGTTCGTACTACGGCTAGTTCAGTGAACAGTGGCGGCGCTTTTCATCCACAGACAAGACCCAGTCATGAACCTTAAGGAGTTTGTTTCCGGTGATTAAACGTTATTTGCTGGCCAAATACTCGGCATTGTATTGGGTTGCCCAGTGGAGACTGAGCCTGGTGAGCGTGGTCAGACCATGGGCGGGGCTTGGAATGAGCTGTGTCATCAAACAGCTGTTCCTGTTGGTGCTCAAACCGCACTTGAGAGAAGTATAAAGCCAATGAAGATGAAGCACTGCAGTGCGTTCTGTCCGGCTAGGAGGGCTCAGCAGGAAGGCCGGGAGACTTTCAGAAGCTGAGCTTTCTAATTTACCTTTCCCAAAACACACACACACAAACATATGCACATCACATACACACCCCAAACTCCAAAGAGGGGGTTTGCAAACCTGGTTTTTCTTCTCTTTTCCTTTTCTTCGTCCTTCTCCTCCCCTCCCTCTACTCCTTCTTCTCTTCTTCCTCTTCTATGAATAGAAGACGTTTTTACAGTTAGACAGTTCAGCAGACTGACCTGACCCTGGTGCTGGGCTGGATGCTGATTGTTCCAACTCAGATACTTTGCTGTGAAGGTCCCCTGTCCCTGGGCCTTCGGTTCTATGGTTTTTCTGCAGATGCTAATGCTTTCTTTGTCTCAGTCTGCCCTCTGTCCCCATGAGGATCCCTCTCAGTACAAGTGGATGCTCCATTATTGTTTTCTTTTCTGTTTTCTGGACATTCACAGCACAGACAATGTTTCCTGCAGTTGCTGATTTCCCTGAGGGGAGCAGGTCCCCTCCCCTTCCCAGCCCAGGCCTTGCCTTTAGCTCCCTCCCTTGTGGGCTGTGGACTTTGTCTAGCCAGGCTCTACCTCCACATCCTGCTCCCCCACCTGATATTAACACTGACCCCACCCAAGCTCTGCTTCTTGCTGTCTGGCACCCGGTGTACTGACTGAGTCCTTTGGCCACAGAACTAACCTGTCCTGTGCTGTAACCGCTCCTCCACCTAGCACTCCCGTAACCACCCTCACCCCACCTCTCCCACCGGTCTGCGACACCTCTGCTGTAGAGAGGAGCCTAGCCGGGCTCAGTAGGTAGATACTTGTTACTGTGCTGGGAAAAGTGTATGGGAGAAGGGACCAAGAGGAGAGTCAGTCCCTTAGTTCCTAGGTAGACATCTTATCCTGCCCCCAGAAGGAAGAAGCAATTTTTTGGTTTACTTATTTGGTGTTTTCCTTGGTTCCTTGTTTTAACTTATTCTTGATAGTGGTAGAAGGAGAAACAGATGTCTGACATAAATGCCTGGTGACTCAGACGAAGCAAGGATGAGCGATGAGTCCTTGTCCTCCTGAGAGACACAGGGTTTTCATTAACAGAAAAGGGGAAAGAATTTTTGCTCTTCAAGTCATTTTGGATGAAATGATTTTTTTTCCCCTTGGAAAATTCCTGAGATATAGAACTCTTCTGCAGGGAAAGCCCCACCACCTTGAGGGTGGCCGGTCCACCTGCCTGCCTCCTTTCCATGTGCCCTTCCCCCTCCCTGCCCTTCTTTTCCCTTTCCTCCCCCCCCCCATAGGAAAACTACTTGTGTTTGGTGGTGTTTCCACCCCCAGCCCCTTTTCCTGTTTCCAGTCTTTCTCAGTGTACCACAGTGGGGACACAAGTGGTATATTTCTTTTAATCTTTCCTTCAGAGTCACATTTGGAGTTTCTACATAAATTTAGGGAAGAAAAAGGCTGAGGCTGCTTTCGTTAGGGAAGCAGCAGCCATGGAGGAGGATGCACGTTTTCACAGTCCCCTCCTTACACCTTTTTCACGGCACCAAAGCCCAGGGAAGGATGACCTGGGATGACAGGAAGCCCCCAACATCTGAGCACCTCCTGAGTCACTGGTGGGTGCCTGGAGCATTTGTTGTAAGGACTGAAGGTCCGTGGAATACGCGGGCAGGAGTGCTATCTCCCAGGGATGTCCCTTGATCAATTCAGAAGTCCTCCCAAGTCCAGAGTCCCTTTCTGACCCTCACCCACTCCAACCCTAGAGCCCTGCAACTTGAACTGGCCCACATGCAGGGTCACAGCATCCACCCTCTCACCTGCTGGGAATTGTTACCAGGTTTGCGGATGGATCATAGAATGCCTGCTTTACCCGCTACTTGGGGGCGTGATGGGAATCCAGGTGGGTGGCCGGAACCCTGCAGCCAGGCTGAGGCATCAGCCCTCACTAGCCACAGTGACCTGCAAAGTCCTCTTGGCTCTGGTGTCCCGTGGAGATAGAAGGGACAGGAGCACTTTGTGTTTCAACTTCAGAGCATCCCATGATTTTTGTGGTGATGAGATGCCCTGATGAGGAAGTTCAGGGTCCCTGGCCGTAAGTCATTCAAGTCTCCCTGAGAGCTGAGAGGGGAAGAGGGTCCTGGCGGTGAACCCTGGGGGCCAGAATTGGGAGTGGAGGCAGCCACCAGCATGCAAAAAAGGGACACTTTGTGTGGGGGGCACTTTGGAGGCTTTAAAAAGGAAAGGAGACAGCTCAGAGCCTGCACAGAGTTGAATGTGACCCAGAAGCCATGTAGGGTCGTCTCTGGGAGACCTGGTACAGAAGTTGATTGAGCTCAGAGATTCTCTCTCATCCTGTTTACTTGCATTTCAGCACTTCTAAAAGCAAGGAATTGTCCCCAGGATCTGGGCAGAAAGGAAGTCCAGGTTCTGGCCAGGGGACAGCCTGTCCAGGGACACAGCCGGGGACGCAACAAGGCACCAGCCCCAGCCAGCCACCACCTTCGGACCAGAGTCCTCATACCCTCCGGAAAGGTGAGTCACCACTTCCTGTCAGGTCAACCACCACTTCCCACTTCCTGTCAGGTCAGCCTCAGGCAATGAGGGCTGATCTGTTCCTGGGAACTCAGGGCTCTCACGGGCATGGATATTCAGAAATTAAGCTCTGTGGCTCTGTGAGCAGCTCCCAGTGTAGGTATAAGAATTTTGAAAAGGTGAAAAACCTCAATGAGGTCATTTCACCATTTGCTGATCTGAAGAGTGGGCTCTTGCACATGCCGAGCAGCGCTTTCCCCATGCCATGTGGTCCCACAGTACGTAAGTCACTGGAACAGCCTGTGTCCTCCATGCATTTGGCAGGCCCTATCCTCACTACTTAAGAAGCACAGTGGGGTTGTCTCTGTGAGCCCCCACTCTCAGGGCCAATTCTCCTGGGCAGCTTCCTCCCAGGATCCCCCTTGTAAGGTGACAGAAGAGGTCATTGGGATTGTTTCCCGAGTCCCAACCATCCGTACTTTCTTCCATTTTGGAGTTGCTGAGCATCACTGCTCACCCTTTGCTGCCCAGACACAATCTGCCTCTGGAACGGGCTCTGTTTCTATTCTCCCTTCCGAGAATCACTCCCCACAGCTGACGATATTCTAGATGAACACATCTCATACATGGAGAGCTGGGCTGACATGTACCGGGCTGGGCCTTTTTGATTTATTTGCACCACTATCTTCTACCAGAGCTTCTCTAGCACAGCAGGTGCCCTGGCGGGCACTGGGGCTCTATGCCCTGTCCCATTAACAGCTCCTCACCAACCTTACCAAGGAGGACCCAAGGCTCAGCGTTGTTTTGTCCGCTAGCAGCTGCGTAGATCTGTCGCTGTTAGCCAGCTACTTCATACTACTGATGTGTTGGCCCTTTCCGTGTTCGCAGCAGTTGGAGCTGTTGAGCCTCTGAGAGAATGTAGCTCAGGGGCCTTTGTCAGGTGGCATTGAGGGACTCAGAGCTATTGTTAGACAGGCTTAACTTTCTTTGCTGGCCCTCAGCATTGCCCACGAAGGACACATTTAGCTTTTATTCTTTACCACTTTGCATTTTTGACCGTGTGCCTACTGTTGACCATAACCTGGTCCTGTCGCTCCCGGAGGCCGTGTCGTCACAGGCATGGTGCTCTCACTGAACCCCCCTCTCGCAGTGTGTTCTTGGGCATTGCTGCCCACAGTCTCCTGACTGATTTGCATCCGGGGACTGACGCCTGTGTCTCTGACTGAACACTGTCAGGAGCTACAGTAGCAGCTGCTAGAGGTAACCCACACTCAGAATACAGGTGCAAAGTGAAGCTGTTTGATTATAGATCATGATTGGATGCTGCTTTGTACATGATGCCCTTTAATTATCACGTACTACAGAAAGTACGATTTCCCCTATTGTACAGATGAGGTTAAATTTTTTTAAATGGCTTCAGGCATGCAGGAAGTAAGTTGCAGAACAGAAATTTGAACCCGAGTCAGTAGCACTTGGAGGACTGTGTCCTTTTCACCAGCACAGTACAGACCAGATGAGCCACAGGGATATAGGAGAGAGACACCCCGAAACAGAGGCCCATGGGGGTGGGGGTGGACAGCAAGCAAAGAGCAGAGAGGGAGGAAGAGGCCCCAACAGCTCCCTGAGGACCAAAGACAGTGTCCCCATCCCCAGCTGTTACTTATTTCTGACAGATCGGTGATCATTTTCTGCAGGTGTTTGCCCATCACCTGGGGCTCTTGGATGTCTGCATTGGTGATTTTTAACAATTCGTTGTCAGTTCAGGATATCCCATGCATGTCATCCTTTAGAGGGATCATTGCATAAAAGAAAATGAAGATATTACAAAGCAGGCTGAAGCCATGTTGAGCTTTTACAGAGTCCTGTCACACTGGGGAAGTAGCTCCATGGCGGAGCACTTGCTCAGCACATGTGAGGCCCTGGGTTCCGTCCCCGGTACTGCCAGGGGGGATAAATCCCGGCCTGTCTGCCTGGGCTCGTCCCCATTGGTACAGCTCTTGACAGGGAAGAGGGGAAACATAATGAGGGGAGGGGAGGGGGAGAAAAGGGCTGGGGGGCAGGCAGATAACAAGTCCCATAACAGAACCAGTGGGGGAGATGGAGGGAGGGACAACTCCAGCATTCAGTGACACAGTTGTGCAACTAGAGTCTGTAGCAATTAATTATACATTTTGAAATGACTCGAGAAGCATTGGAAGGCTTCCAACACATAGAAATGATAATATTTGAGAAGACGGAAATGCTAATTACCGTGATTTGATTATTATGCATTGTATACATGTATTGAGTTACAATGCTCTATCCCATAAATCAGTACAAACACGTCAATTTTAAAAATTAAAAGGGAAAAAAAAAGCCTGTGAGGCAAATACACAGGTTCAAGGCAGAGAACAGAAAGCATAAGGCTTCCCTGACCAGAGGATCGGCTCACACAGCACAGCACAGCCAGGGGCCAGACATAATGGGCAGATGCAGCCCGACATCAGTTTCCTGACCCCGGACTTGCCTTCGGTCAGGGCCCCGCAGTGACAGCCTGAGCCTACATCCCCGCAGCCTTGCTCTTCTGGTCTCAGTGTAGCAATGGCTCCTTTCTCCCCTGGGAAACAAGCCCACCCCTGTGGCTGGAGGATTTGTTCTCCACTTGGGCTGGGTATGTGTGCATATAGATTGTGGCCAGAGTCCAGGAGAGTGAAGGAGAAATTAGCTAACAGATGGAAAGACAGGAAAATGTGTGGCTCCAGGATTGCTTTTAGCAGGGTACTGGCTGTTTGCTGCGTGGCAGGAGGCCGGTGGCAGGGAGACGGGTGGCGGAGGCGGCAGCCTCTCAGCTCTGAGGGGTATTCAGACAGGCCGTGCAGACGGCCCTCACTTAATGGCTGTTTTGCTCTTCTGTTTTCTCTTTCAGTCTCAAAGAAGCTTGCACCAATTCCACCCAAGGTCCCTTTCAGCCAGCCAGGGACTGTGACTGACCAGTCCACTGGCCAGCCATCTCCAGTCAGCCTGTCTCCAACTCCACCAAGCACCCCGTCACCCTACGGACTCAGTTACCCTCCAGGGTATTCCTTGGCCTCAGGCCAGCTCTCCCCAGCTGCGGTTCCTCCCCTGGCCTCTCCTTCCGTTTTCACAAGCACTTTAGTCAAGTCTCGGCCCACCCCAAAGCCGCGGCAGAGGCCGACCCTGCCACCTCCTCAGCCTCCCACCGTCAGCCTCTCGGCCTCCAGCCCTCAGTCCACGGAGCATCCCATGCTGGATGGCATGTCCCCAGGGGAGAGCATGTCTACAGGTAACCAGGCTGTGGGCCCTTGAGCTTTCTCATGAACCTTAGCGACAGGGATGGGGGAGGGACTGTTAGCATCCCTCCACGTCACACATTCCCATGAGGCATGATGCTTTGGGGGCCTGCACAGTGGAGTCTTGGGAAGGTGGCCCAGAACCAGCTGTGAGGCAGGGGAGGCATTCCGCAGGTTCTGCTTCTGACTCTAATTCAGGGACTGAGTACTCTTGGTCCTTTGGAGGTGGGAGGAAAATGGAAGCTGCTTACGTCACAGAACAGTGACTGTCAAACACAGGTGAGATGTTGGGTTTGGGTTTCCGAGGACCGAGCCCACGCTGTGAGCAGGTACAAAGGCCAAAGACAGGCTAAGAACCAAAGGTGTGTTTTCTGCCTTGTTGTAAAATACAGTGGCTCACAAACTCAGTTTTGTCCACAATCATGGTCACAAACTGAACTGGACCAGAACCAAATCAAATTTCCCCACACTGTCAACATTGAACCTAACTAATGAATTTGGTTTGGTTCTCCTCTGACTTGGTTTGCAACTAGACTTGGGGAAAGAAGTTTGTGAACCGAGGTGCCATTCTAAGTCTTGCTAGAAAAATGTATTTCTAGGTCCATATGTAGAGCAGGGTCATTTTGATAGAAGATGTCCATGTGCCTTTCTCTCCCTGCACCTTATCATGATCGCTCCAGTGACTTCCTGGGCAAACCCACAGATACATAAGAGGTTAAAGTTTAAAAATAAGGTGGAGCTGTCTCCTCCTAGGAAAATGTGTGAGCATGAAATCACACACAGGCCACATTTCATATTCACTGGGGAAAGAAATGGGACATTTTGAAAGTGTCTCGCAGACACTTGGACCACAAAAGACTGAAGTCTGGGGCAGATCTGCAGTGGGTGGTGAAGCCAGCGGGGCATTTCCCTGTGCAGGGTGTGGTGCCGCATCTCAGAAGAGCCAGCCTGCTTCAGTGCAGGGCACAGCCTGAGCATGCCCACTGAACATTGGGCCAGAGAGCAGAAGGTGAAGCAGCTTGGGGTGGAACAAACACACACACACACATACACACACACACACACACACACACACACACCCCCCATATGTATATACAAATGTGCCACCCACACATACAAACATATACCACATATGTGCTACATCTACACACTATTCACACACTGACATACACATCACAAGAACACCATGCATATACTACATGGACATGTGTCACCCCACCATACCAAATATACACATACTGTACATCTGTCACATGCATACAACATGGAAAACACAGAGCCCACACACATATCACTTGTAAATATACATGGCACATATATATACATATACGCCACACCCATGTATACCACACACACATACGTACCTACACCATACATGAGCCAGATACCAGAAGGGACAGCAGAGTGTGTACATCAATCACCAGCACCGAAGACAGACAAGAACTGAACAAGCCACATAGCTCAATCTCATACTTCATGGTAAATGTTTAAATTGCTAAACATTTATCATAATAAAAGACACAGTGCCATGAATCCCCCTCCAAACTTTCTGTGGCTCCAGACGCACCTCTTCCACCATCCTCGCCACTTTCTGAAGCAGTTGTGAAAATCCTGTTTTGTGAGTGTCTTTGTGAGGTGTGACTACTAGTGCAGTGAAAATTGCAGCTGAGCGCCATCCAGTGGAGAAGGCTGGTAAAATTAGTGTTCCTCACCCATCTTACCCAGCAAATCTGGTACCCTGTGACCTCTGGCTCTTCTCCAAAGTCAAAATGACCACGAAAGATAAACATTTTGAATTGACTGAGGACATCAAGCCAGCCATGACAGCATAAGCAGAGACACTGATGAGAGAGGACTTCCGGAAGTCTCCCGAACATGGCAGGAATGACAGAATAAGTGCTTGAAGCAAGGAGGAGCTTTTAAGGGGCAATTGATGGCAATGTGTTTTCAGCGTTTTTCAAATACACTGTACATCAAAGGAAAATACTGTGCTAGGTTCTGGGGTACCCTGGGTGCACTGAACAGATATTGCCATTTTTCCTCAACATCCTCCCCAAAACAGTTAGATTTTCTTCCCCAGATGAGACAGAAGCCCATGGAGTTGAGCTTCATGGTGCCAATAAAAATAACTAGTCAAATTTGCAAGTGTTTGTGATGGGTCAGGAGACTTCAGTACTATGGAGAAGAGCCATCTGCTGCTTTGGCTTCTCCTTTTCAGATGTGAGTAATGTTGAACGTGTAGCTGCTGTTGTCTTCCCTGAGGGTTACTGAATAGTTAAGGACAATAGTTCCTGAGCAGGGACAGCAGCTCTCCCGGCTGGCAGTTCCCAGGGTGGGTGATACGTGTTTGCCACATGGGCTGTGGGGCTGGGTCGGTGTCACTGCCAACCCCCAGCCACGACAGGGACAGTGTGGTCCATACTGTAAGCCAGGGGAGAGCACAGCATGTCACTCAGAGAGGCAGAGCAGGGCAGAAGGAGGGGCAGAGGGCAGAAGGGGACAGGAGGAAGCAAGGAGGGACAGTGCCCCTTCCCTTGCAGAATGACAGGCCTTAGGTTTGCAGACGTGAGCGGGAACAGCCTCCTGCCCTGCATCCCATTGTCTTGGTGTCCTCCTGGCATACCATCGTTCGTCCACATGTGCAGGCCTCGGAGCCAGTGTAGAATCTGTAACGCATCGGTGTGGCCTACCGGGGACTGTGACGCATGGCCCGTGTTGTTGTTACGTGCGTGTTTCGTGTTTATTCCTCTCTCCGAATCCTATCATTGTGTTCTTGCAGCTGTTTGACATGAGTGACGCAGTGTGGATACGTGTGAGGGGGAGTTTCAGGGTAAGCTGGCCCCGGCCTCGCCTTCCTCCACTCTCTGTAGCCAGCCAGGCCCGCAGCCCCACAGCCCCCCCGCAACCTCCTCTCTGCATGTGGCTCCAACCAGCCGACCGACCGCATGGCCGCCTCACTCTGCCAGCCTTCCCAGCCTCAGCAAGGACGATCTGTCCGGGAGCTTATTTGGCACTTTGACGTCACAGGCCTTTTTCTCATTGGAAGGAACTGGGAGAGGAGCCCAGCAAATGTCCTCGCTCTGCTTTCCCAGTGTCTGTCACCACAGTCATCTGGTTTCACCCCCTCCCCTTAGAATTTGTAGGTAACAGATTGATTTCCCAGAACACCTGGGTTTAGGACTCACCCTGTGCAGCCCACGTGGGGTCCACCACAAGTCCACGGCCCAGAGTTCCCACCAGCAGACTCCGGCATCAGACCCCAGTTCAGTCCTGTCTTCCTCTGGGCTAAGACCTGGGAAAGCCTTCCTCCCAGTCAGATCTTTCCTTTCTAACCCATGAACATGTTTTGTCAGTAGCTACTTCTTTCCTCTCATAAAGAGTAAATGTTCAAAACCAAAACCGAGGCAAGAGCACGGGACGCCAGAAGATGAGGTATCTGCAGCAGTGACAGGGAAGGTCCCTATTTCACTGCCCCCCCCCACTGGGCGCACCATCCTACGGAGACTAGGGGCAGGTCCCTGGCACCCAGTGACAGGTCTCCTAACACCTCTCAGAGCTGCCGTGAGACGTGACATCACACTTCCCTTTTCTCCAGAGCGCCACGGAGCTCATCTCCCCCCTAATCTATTCCTTGCTGAGGACCCCTTTTCCCTGTGGGGCCCCTTGTGGAAACAGGTCTGCACCCCTCGTCACTCCTGTCATTCCTACTGACTACCGAAGTCCGGGGTAGGTAGCTTGTCCCAGGCCAGTCTCACTGTGGGACAGGTCTGACCCCTGCCAGGAAACACGCACAACTGGGTCACACGCTTGGACCGGTGTCACACTAAGCTGCTCGCGGAGGGGCGGGGCAGAGGTGTTCTTCAAGGCGGGAGCGCCACCTGTTGGAGGTTGGTGAGGAGCGGTAGCTGACAGCACTGTCCCAGGCTGAGCCTCTCACCTCCCTCGAGTAGCAGCAAAGCCAGACAGACTGGGGTGACACGCTGAGGACTGTCTGGGGGGGAGGGGGCGCTTCCATGTCTGTATCATGTCTCTCGGGACAGTGTCCAAGTGTATGTCTGTACACTCAGTACCATTTTCTTCAGTCTGAACATTTCGCTCCACACGCACGCACAGAATCTTCCCGCTGTGGACGGAGATGCCCCTTGCGAGGTTCACTTCTGGTCCCCTGCAGTGTGGCTCCTGGCCTAACTGAATGAGCGAGGCCAAGTGAAGTCCTGACACCTGCACTAAGCACCCCGCAGGTCCGCCCTCCCCGCTCCCCCAGCCCGAGGGCCGGCACCAGGGGGTGTTCTGTGGGGGGCTGTCTGTCCCAAGCTGTTGGCTCCGAGGACTTCTGTCTTATCTGTCAACTCACAGATGTCCGCAGATGCTGAGCTAGTACTTCCGCTACATTCCTCCTGCTCATCTTTCCAGGAAGAATGTCTTTTAAGTGCTCCTAATGAGGATGTGGCCAGAACAGGGTGGCTTGCCTACAAACGGAATGGAGTTATTCCAGCTGGCAGCAGGGTGCCCGGGGAGACCTTCCACCCACCTTCCCTTTCACAGCATGAGGACACGACCGAAGACTCTGCCGCGTATCCTCTTGTCTCGTGTGCTGGCCCCAGGCCTGGGGTATTCGATGCAGTGAGACAGACCCCCAAAAGATGTTACTGAGGCCTGCTTGCCCGAAGGGCCTGTTTACTGAGAATCGAGTACAGGGAATATTCCCGTGGGGCCCTCTGGGCTGACGTCCCCTCTGAACTGTGGTGGCAGAACCTGGAGGCTCTGTCCCGTCCAGCCTTCCCCACCGCAGAGCAGAAGCAAGCTCCAGGGGGTCAGCCCGAGAATGACCAGTCCACCCCACTCCCTCGCACTTACCATTCGCCTGCCCTCCGTCTCCAGACCGCAAATCCCCTTTTCTCTTTGCCAACCTACAGATCTCGCCCACTTCGACATCCCCTCCATCCACATAGAGCTGGGATCGACACTGCGCCTGAGCCCCCTGGAGCACGCACGGCGACACTCGGTGACCGACAAGAGGGACTCGGAGGAGGAGTCCGAGAGCACTGCCCTCTGACGCGCTCCCGCCCGACACGCGTGTACATAGACACGGGCCCCGGGACACACCGCCAGGAGCGGCGTCCCTCAGCTCGCCAAGTGTTCTCCGCGGCGCTTTCCTGGCACTTCCGACGTGAGGTTGGAGCTTGGCAGGAAATCGCCATCTCTGGTCCGTGTGGCAAACGTAGATGGTGCAGATTTCGTTCGTCCCTTTTGGGTGGTGACTTTGGCCTTTTGTTTGACCTTTGCCTTTTGACTTTGTGCCTATTTTGATCCATCCTCAGCCTCCATGCCAAGCAGCACCCGCCTCTCTGCCCAAGAGCTCGCTTGTCAAGTGTCCTCCGTGGGGTTGGGGCGGGAGGGTAAGCCACCGGGGCACACCTGAGGGGGGCTGCCTTGACTGGACAGCTGGCTCTGGTCCTGCGGTGTCTAACAGGCCAGAGGAAGCAGGTCGATTCGGTTAGGGTTGGGGAGTGCTGGGCAGCGCAGTGCCTCTGCCTGCTGCGCGGGGGAGCGTCAGCCCACGGAAACCCTTCAGGACGGGGCTCCAGGGCGAGGGCCTCCGCTTCCCAAGTTCTGCCCCCTCGTGTGACTGAACGCTCCCTCGCATCATCTTACACTTCTGAATCAAGAGCATCTTGACCATGTCTGAGGTGTCCGAACTAGCGCCCCATCTTCTCTAAACACACCAGACACCCGAGTTCTGTGCTTTGTGGAGGTCAGAGCGGCACAGCAATAACTGTTACGCGTAGCAGGTGGAGGGAAGGAAGTGCAGCCGCCCGCGGAGCCCCTGGGGCGTGGCCTGCTTTGCTCACCAGCATCGCGGCTCATCCGCTCAGCTCATCCCGCTCATCAAGATCGAGTCCCATCCAGCCCTGGGGAGGGGCCGGGAGGCCCTGGGGAGCCCTGCTTAGGGGAGTCAGAGACGGGCCTGGGCCATGCATGCAAAGTCCAAGTTTAAAATTTTATCCTTTTAAAATAGATATAATATACCTATACATGATATAATATTTGTATATATGAAATCTCTCTATATTTGTTTAATTTGAGCCATTCAATCAAAACCAGTGTACAGGTATAAATGGAAAACTTAAATGCTTAGTTATTTTTCCCCGCACAGTGGAGAGCCCTCCTTCTCTGAGAGTGGGATTTGTAGACTTTTGATGTTACAGCTTCGCTCACCCCCTGGCAGGGCAGTTCCATCCCCACTTTGTAACACCGCCCGGGGTGGAAGGTTATCTTTAAATACATGTACAAATCGTTGTCAAAAGTAATGTTATTAAAATAGATTTATTATCCCGGAGCTTGGCACATGTCCTCATTTTAATAAAGCTGTGGGACGGTTAACGATCCCGTGCCGTGTTCGGGGAAGGATGGTCACCCAGGGGAGGGCCAGGTCCTCGCTCTGTACCTTCTCATCACCTGGTTGTCCAAAGCTCTTCCCGTGTTTTCCTAGATCGGGAGGACAGATGAATGCCAGATTCCGCTTGGAAAATTCTCTCGGATTTTAAGCATTAACCTGTTTTCAGATCCTGCAAGGAGGGCAGCAAGGAAGCCAGCTCAGCGTGACACTTTTGGTGTTCCCCACGGTAGACAGCGGCTCTCGTCCCCTCGAAGGTGAGAGAGCAGACTGAAGGGCTTCAGAAAGGCGTGCGCACCTGCTCCGCGGCCCTGGCCCCAGCCCAGCTCTCCCAGCTGGATCCTGACTCCGCTGTCAGAGGCGGTGGCTCCGCGGGGACAGGCTCCAGGGACCTGGCTGCCACTGGAGCATTCCTGGCGCTTGGCGGGTGCAAGGCTGCTGTGAAGCCACAAGGATGAAGGGAAAGAACTTGGAATTCCACACTCAATCTTTATTGCAGCTGATTCCCGGGAAATACTGGTCCTCGAGTCTGGGACCCTCAGACCCAATTTCCCTGTGACTTGGCCTGTGAGGTGCAGAGGAGACCACTTTGCTGGAACAGGAGAGGCGGCACCCCAGGGTTTCCGATTTGCATTAGCATCGCAGCCGTGTGCCTTTTCCTGTTCAGCAGCCTTGTCTTGCTGAGTACCAGGTTCACTCATGGAGGTACCCTGAAGTTTCCAGAATCCAGGACACGGCATGGCTCACACTCCCATCCTGAGTGGCCTCCTGGCCGGACCGTGCTCACAGGCTCCCACCAGGCTGAGGAGCCCAGACGCGGGCGGGCAGAAGACATACAGCCTTCGGAGTCTGGGGTGGGCCCTGACCTCCCTAGGCTCTGGCCTTCTTGCTCTGCGGGCTGAGCGGCTCCTCCGCTGGGCCCCGCTTCTGCAGGGCCTCCTTGTCCTTCGGGCTGCCGGCCAGCTGCTCAGAGAGAAGGGCCGCGCGCACTAGCCGCAGCTCTCGCTTCTCCTTGCGCTCCACCATCTCCTCGATCTCCTCAGCAAACAGGGCCTTCAGGGGCGGGATCAGCTTGGGCACCATTGGAAAGTCTCCAAAGCAGACCTGGGGGGCCAGGAAGGGTTCAGGGACATGCCTCGGAGGAGCAGGGTGGAGACGGGCTTAGACAGGAGGGGCTAACTCTCCTTCCTCCCGTCCTCTCCGGCCAGCTGGTGACCACTGCTTGAGAAAGAGTGCCACGGGGGAGGGCGAGAGGGAGGGAGGAAGCCCTGCAAGAAAGGGGGAAGGACCACCTCTTGTCCCCCACTAGGACAGCAAATGAGACGGGGCTCAGAAGGACAAAGCAGCAGGCTGGCATTCCCCCTGTGGGACGCACGGGCCTCACAGGCCTGTGCGGAGCTATGTGGTGTGGCCACAGGAACAGGCCAAGCGGTCAGTCTCGGACCAGCATCTAGAAGACCCTGCAAGAGTGACAACTGCCAGGATGATGGGGACGGCGGACAGGGCTGAGCAAAAGCGTGGTGAGAGAAAGTGGGGCCCGTCTCTCTTCCAGGTCCCCAACCCTCACAGCTAAGTGACACACAGACCTTCATGTGGTCGAAGGCGATTCCGACTTTGTCGTTGAAGTCAGGGCTGAAGAGGGGGATCTTGGCATACCGCTGGCTGAAGTGGTTCAGCATGATAAAGCCGGAATTCATCTGCATGCCCACATTAATAGCTTGGGAGGTGGTGCTGTAGGAAGAGGACATGGCAACGGCCCCACTGAGCCACGGGGCAAGGCACCAAGCTGGCACCCACGGGATGGTGCTAGATGTCCTGAACTGACTCCTCTGTAGGACCGGGTCCTTCTCACACTCCCTGAAGGACACCCAGGCTGCTGGCTGTCAGCCCCACCGGGGAACACATGAGAGAAGAAAGCAGGGCTCTCCTGGGCCGCAGTACTGTTCCTTCAAACAGCCCCATGCGAACCGCACCCCCACCCACCACCACATCCCAGACGTCACGTGGTTTATCCTAGCCTGTTCCTCACTGGCTGCAAACGCCAAGCCGTGCCTCTCTGCAGAACCCCGCCTGGCAAACTCCAGGAGCACAGAGGCGGTGCCCAGGAGAGACACAGCAGGGTGCGAGGCCCTCGCAGACCTCAGCAGGCAGCCGGCTGCCGCACGTCATGGAGAGCAGTCTTTCTCCGGGGGGCAAATACTAGGCTGCCAGGCTCCACCCCATGGGAGGGACTGGGTGACAGGGTGGACTAACCAGCCTTTGCTACCTGTGCGTCTTCTCCACTGCTTCCTCCTCCAGGCCGTCCTCCAGGGTGGCTTCGTGGATCAGGACGGTGGCATCTTTCCCTGGGGAAAAAATGGGCATTGAGGCAGAGCAGCAGGTGGGCCTGGGATCCAGAGCTGTGTCCTGATCCAGGAATGCTCTGCTCCTTTGGCCCCATGACTTACCGGCACAGACTCTAGGAGGGGAGGGGCACGGAGCCTGGCATCTGCACATGTGCCTGGCACCCCCTGCACATGTACAGCCAGCTAAACAGACCCTGATGTGACCCTGGTGGGCTTCTCTTCTACTTACCCATCTGTACCAGAGCCTCGCAGGGCATGGTGTCCCCCGAGTAGACCACTTTCCAGCCGGATGTGTGCACCAGGGCACAGCCGAAAGCGTGCTTGCAGTGCCGGACCAGGCAGGTCTGAAACTGAAGGAGCAGAGCCTGAGGCTCCTCCGGGCGCCCCGCCCCCAGCCCGTGGCTGTGCCTCTCACCTCCTTCAGGTCACAGGTTGCCAGCAGTGAACTGATCAGACCCTCCACGGCAGCATCCGACACCTCCACCTTCTTCTGAAGGTATTTGGCAGGGATCAAACTGTGAGATGATAAAACATTTAAAAATTATAATGCACTTTAAAAAAAAAGTCATTAACACCTGGAGTCAGAATCCAGACCTTTCGCGAGGGTCTCTGCTCATTCTTATACAAAAATACAATTTAAATTATAGTCGCTGGAATGGAAAACTGATCGGGTAAAAAGCCGTCACTTTCTGTTCACTACAGAAATCTGACAAGCGAAAGGCCCCTTGGCTCAAGCCATACAGGGCACAGCGGCTCCCTCCCTCTCATGCGGGGATGAGGCCACCACAGGCACCCCGCTGCGGGCAGTGGACGGTCTCCGAGCCAGCCACTGTTTGAGCGCCTGGCCCTGAAGCTGTCCCATGGAGAAATGATGGCCCAAGTCTAGAGAGCAGCGAGGGGTGAGAAGAAATGCTTCAAAGCAGACCAGCCCCACGAGCGAGTCTGCCAGGGGACAGTGTTACCCACGCTGGTGTGGACCTTGGTTTTCTGGAGGAGGCAACTGGAAGTTGGTGGCCAGCACACTCACCTGACGTGGTGCAGAACCTCCTGGCACTGGTTGTGGTATTGCTGCAGCCAGGGCTTGAGCTGGATGGGGGCTGCCACCAGCAAAGGATGGAGCGGCTTTCCCAGAGATGCCTGAAACAGTGGGATCCAAGTGCTGAGTGCACGGAGGAACATGGCAGCCAAGAAGAGTTTGGTCTGACAGGAAGGCAGGCTCGCCACCTGTAAACCGCCGAGCTCCAGATGTCAGAGGAGACCTGCACTTACCAAAGCGCGCTCTCTCTGCAGCAGGATGTTCAGCAGACCCTGGGAGGGAAGCGAGAGATGATCAGCCGGGCACAGGTGCAGTGTCTTCTCCCCTGCGCTAGGGATCTGTCTTCCATAAGTTCCTTGTTCTCTATAAACCACTAGCTGTCTAGCATGGCCACAGCTGAGATGTGTCCTGTGCTGACCGTGGCTCTAAAATATCTCAGGTAGAAAGCAACATGGTCCACATGAAAATAGACAGTGATGGCCTGGGACCCAGGAAGCTCCAGGATTGATCAGAGCACATGTCCCACGGCCCCTGTCACGTGTCTGACTGCGGAAAAGGCAAACCTGTACTGTCACACGCAGAGGCAAACAGAAAGATAAGCGAGCCCTGCTTAGCACTGGGTTTTGTAGACCTTTTCCTAGCAAGAAATGAGTCACAAAGGCTCCCTCGAGTCTGGAAACAGGAGGGAAGACAGCACCTCCCTGCAGGCCAGGGCTCTGGGGCCGACCCAGCACTCACCGTGTGGTGGTCTGCATGCAGATGGGACACAAAGACAGCGCCAAGGGTGGCCAGGACCCGGTCCACATCCTCTCCATAGTGACGGCACAGCTGACCGAAGGTGCCTTCGCCACAGTCCAGGAGCAGAGACCTGTCAGGGCTATGGAGGAAGAGAGAGCCGTGCTGCGGTCGGAACAGCTCAGGCAGCTCACAGACACCTGCTTTAGCGGAGAACAGGCAGAAGCTGTGCAAATCTCTGCTGTCTCTAACCCCGCGCACCTGCTCTTTGAGGGTCTTACAGGAAAGCCAGTTAATATCACCTGAAAGTAAGTCCGTCCTCTCTACAAAGTCTGGAGAGGAAGGCACGTCAGCAGTCACCCCTGTGCTGCCCAGAGCTGCAAATCTGTGAAGTCAGGGCACTTCCTATTGCCCCGGACACGTACTGCACTGTTTGGTTGTTATTTCTCCCTCACTAACATGTAAGATGACAAAGTGAAATTCAGTCTAGCGTCGACTCTGTTTTCCTTCCTATCTACAGAGGCACACATCCATTTCATAAGGCCTCTGATTAATCTCTGCAGACAGATGACCCCAACCAAACCCGACCATCAGCTACAAAAATGTTAAAGGTGTGGGCCGAGGATTTAGCTCAGTGGTTCCGGCGCCTGTCTTGCAAGCGCAAGGGCCCGGGTTCCATCCCCGGTAACCACTTAACAATACTGGGTGTGGAGACTCACGCCCAGCAGCAACCAGCACCACATACCACAGTGCCGGGCGTGATGGCTCACGCCTGTAATCCCAGCACTTGGGAGGCAGAGGCAGGAGGATTGCTGTGCTGTGAATTTGAGGCTGAGCTCAGGGCCAGCCTGAACTACACAGTAAGACCATGTTTCAAAAAAATAAAAAAAAATAAATAAATAAATGTTAAAGGTGGATGTACATAAAATCAATGTATAAAACCCAAAAGCTTTTTAACACACCAGCAATAAGGAGTCAGAGGGACTATATGATGTAGCAGTTAAGATACTAGTTCAATTTCAGACTTGCTACTTAATATGCTATGAGCTACAATGTAAGAAATCTAAGCATCAGTTTACCAATCAATAATATGGATCATTCTTTACCACTTCATAGAACTAGTAGGAAAATTAAGTTAGAATTTCTTAGAGAGGGCAAAGCAGATAGTAGTATTAGCTCTTTTTTAAATTAAAAGTCATAATGGGCTACGTTTTATTGAGTCCCAGAAGGAAAAGTCAGCTTGAGGTTACAGAAGGGAGTAAGGCCCATTACCCCTCCTTCAGGACACTCTAAGATGACCAGTTCACGGGGCTTTATACTGTTGCTTGACCTGGTGACCTGGTGAGCAAGGCAGAACTTTGATTTAAAAGTAAGTGTGTTCTTCAACAGAGGCTGTTTCTGGGAAAGCAGTATGACTACCTTATGTTGACGAGTGTGGCGCTCACATTTCGGATCTTCATGGGGATGGCAGAGCCTGTTCCAAGGAAGACGATTTCTGGATACTGGCTTTTTTTCTCTGTGGAAATACATGGACAATAGTCTGCTTTTCTGAGTCAGTAAGTCAGTGAGAGTCAAAATTAAGTCAACACAAGCTCTCCTGCACTGACCAGGCTAACAGCAAAACACACAGTACAAAGCCCTGTGAGTGTGTCATCTTAGCAAGCGTCTCCTGGAGGAGGAAAAGGACTTATTCTCTGGTGTAGCCTCATCCCATGAGAAGCAAGAGCTACAGTTAGGTCTGGGTTCCAGGAAGGGCACTGGTGGACCCTGGCCGGCCACCTTCCCAAGAAAGGTTCTGTCATCAGTGCAAGACTGTCAAGCTGTTTGTGAGGAAAGGGGAGCACTGGGAAGGACAAATACAATCACTAGCCCGGTGCAAATCTGGTGAGAAGTCATGAGGCTAAACTAAAACCCCAAGCCCTCCTTCTCCTCTGGTTCCTCTTTGGCTATCACTGGTTAAAGATGTCACTAGAAAAACCCATAAGCACAGAGGTCACAAAACTCGCTAACTTGTATTCCTGATGGGGTGAGGAAAACCACTCAGGAGTTAGCCCAATATGCGCCAACACTTATTAGCAAACTGGGGACTGGGGCGCAGGTCAGCACAGGCTGCACTCAGACTCTCCACATGATCCCAGAGGCCCCGCAGACTGCTCTGCACACACGCGCCTTGTGACGAATGCTTGGGTGAGACATGGACAGACAGGGCTCCCCGACACCATCTTAACCCAAGCCTGTGACCCTAATGCAGAGACGGAGGCGAGAAGTCCTAGATGACAGAAACAGACCATTATTAGAATGTGCTCCGTGAACCACTGCTCCACACGCTGAGGCCCAGGCAGGGCAGACTCCAAGGAGAAAGAGAGGCACCTGTGGTCGCCCACTCACCTGTGGCTGCAGGCCCATCCTGAGTGCTCTTCCTACACTCCTGTACCCTCTCCTGGAAACTCGGGAGCTCCTGGGCCTCAGCTATGAATTCATCAGGGTTGCAAGTAATCACAGCATCCCTGGAGAGAGAGGCATTCTGAGTGACCAAAACGGGGCGTGAGGCCACAGGCAGGGCTGGTGTGGACGCTCAGTACAGTCCTGGGGGACGTGTGCGGAGCCTCCCTTCAGAGCACACCTGGCCGCCTCTGGAACCCTCCTGGCTAAGGGGGGCGTCCACATGAGTTCTGAAGAGCCTGGGCTGTTCAAAGGCTGGCAACTGGGCGGGTACTACTGACGCTGGGCCCAGATGGGTGTCCATGGTGGGCGCTGTCCTCTCCAGACCACACTGCAACGGCCCAGACATTTTCAAGTGGTCCCATAGCACAACTCACACTAAGCTACCTGCCGGGAACCTGGCACAATACAGAGCCGACTCAGGAGCTGTGGGAGGGGCCCGAGAACCTACTGTTGGCACAGGTGGAGGCTGAACCCTGGCAGGGGAGTTGCTGCCTGTGATGGCCTGGTGGGCACCTACAAGAAGGCTGTAGCCCTTCAGCCCGGCCCGGTCACCCTGGCTCAGAGGCTCTGCAGGAGCCCTGACCCGCCCAGCCAAGCCCGGAGCACGGGCTCTCCTACACTGACGCTGCAGCGCGGCCGGGGAAGTTACACGACCCCACATTCGGAGCTCGGGATGCAAAGTAGAAGTGTGGGCGTGAGCACTTTTCGCTCTCCTGGCTGGAGAACACCGGCTAGAGGCTCTCCCAATGGCAATTTATAGTGAACAGGGCCTGACTCGTGGTCACACGCGGACCTGGCGAGCCTAGTTTACAAATCACCCTCAGGCACAGGCTTCTGTTCTGAGATTTACATACAAGGCACTTATTTCATTACAATAGCAAAATTGGTGATGCCCTACATAAGTAAATACTTGTATCTGAAACACCAATAAAGGCCCTGTCATTGGAGACTATTTCATGATACATGAAGACTGACAGAAACCAAGCCATTCGGGGATGATGGGGACTCTCCTCAGCACTCATTTCCTATTTTCTATATTGTGAAACAACCACTGCTATCACTGGTACCGTGGAAAACAGTTTCTGAAAAGAAGAATCATTGACCCCAACTGTGCCAGCCTCACCCGCCGGGCGCAGGCTCACACCCACTCACTCACACGCCCTCGTGGCTCTTGCTCTGATGGTAGAACTGGGCACTTTGGACAAGACCACATGGCCCAAAGCGTGCCCACCACCTGGCTGTTTACCAAAAAGCTGCCCACCCACCTGCACCACTGCCCTAGTTCAGAGTGCCACAGACCTCTGCCACTCCCTCCTGGGGCGGAGCTGGTACTTGAGCAGGCATTCTCCCCGCACAGTGGGCACACTGAGGCCTAGGCCTTCCTCCTGCAAGAGATGAGATCACACTCAGTAAAGCCAACAGGACGGGAGCCAAGGGTGGGGCTGCCAGACACTACCTTCCTGTGGAAAGTGCTGAGCAGGGGGAAGATGTCTGGGTGGATGAGGTTGAGCTGCGCTTGAATCTTGTGGCTGCGCAGGTTGTGGACTGACGCACAGCTCTCATTCAGGATCAGGTGCTGGGTGTCAGGCCCGAACCTAAGTGGAAACCAAGCGTATATCGCACTCATTAGGGATGCGTTTGCCCAGGCGGCCATGCTGGCAATCAGCAGCCCTAACAAGGGTTCAAAGAGATCCGTCGCTTCCCCGGGGTAGTTTCTACATGGCCAGGCATAAATAATTCTGCTTCTTGTCTCCAGGCTCAGTGTTCTCTGCCTATACAGCTGCCCCCGGGCTATGCTGAAAAGAATGTGGAAAACTCAAGAAAAATCAAGGTGTCGGATAGGGATCTGAAGACAACATGGCATGCAGAGCACCAGAGCTAAAGTCCTACGGGGGAAACAATTACATTATGACTTGGACCTGCAGAGAAGCAAAGACGAAGAGCAAGAGACCCCAGGCCACGAAGGGACCAGTGAAGTGTGTGTCGAGGAGCAGTGAGGGCACTGCAGACCGCAGACAGGCTCTGCCCCCGGTGCCAGCCGCGGCCAGGGAAGCCCTGAGTCTACAGGGTGCTGTCCTCCCAGTCGCCACGCTAGGGAAGAACAGCTACTGCAGATTTGCTGAGGAGAATGATGTATGTCAGATGTCATGTACATAACACACTAGCAGACACAGGTGAGCATTCAATATGCAGGAAGTATTACTCTGTGTTTGCAAGTCTCTGACTTAGGATTTGCATGTGGCACCATCAACCAAAAGACGGTTCTGGTTCAGACACCACCGAGAGTATGAGGGAGGTAAAGTGACGAGCAGTCGAGGCCTGTACCAATGGGATGCCGGGCAAGTGTGTGAGTGAGGGCAGGCGGCACTTCGCAGTGAGGGGCTACATCACCACCCAGAAGAGCTGTAAGAGCTGTCCTCCGTCTGCTGGGCTGCACACCGTACCTCTCCATCCACTGCTGGTACCTGCTGTCCATGAGCACGGACTCTGGGGCTATGTGAACCACCACAGCCACGGGGCCATCAGCCGCTTCTTGGTACCTAGAGGGAGGGGAAGGAACGAGGCCATGCTTTACAAAGTGACCCAAACGCAGGACACGTATGCACACGTGGGGACGGTGCTGCAAAGGGCTGTGCCCTGGGAGAAAACGCACCGGAGACCCCTGCCTGGGTTGAACCTCAAACGCACAGTCCGCGAGCTTTCCCGTGGGAGGAGACACGGCGGCTGAGGAAGCCCGGGGCTGCAGCTCTGACCTCCCACACCCTCCTGACCACAGTCTCAGATACTCCGCCACCTTATCGGGCTCGCTGGAGGTGAGGAGGAAAGCCACACAGGCAAAAACCATCCAAACACCGATGTTAATAATTAATGCGAACTCAAAAAGGACTCCAGAACGCATCCTAGACTTGGAACTAAGAATGCTGGCTAACGTTCTAGCCCTCCTGGTTTTAGTTTGCCATCTTTTCCACTTTACTTCAAGGTTAAGGCCGTGCATAACTCCCAGCAGTGGTGATTTGCCAGTAGGGCAGACACGTTTCACAGCCAGACCCCAGGCTTCCGCAGAGCCCATGCCGGGCTTGGCCTCCTGGGTTCGCGTGGGCACTTCTTTCTGCTCTGCAGGCTCCAGTCGTTACCTCTTAAAGGTGGTGTTGTCACAAATGGGCTGGATGAATCCTTCGTCTGGACATTCAAGCACAATGAACGCGACTCCCGGGTCCGGAGGCGTGCAGAGCTCTTCAGCTGGAATCTGCAACCAAACGAGCCGGCTCACGGGGCCGTCAGCGCTCTCCCTGCCGACTGGCCTCCAAGATGGCCGCTAACCTTCCACATCCCACGTCTGAGGGCACAAGACACAAAACCCGCCTCAAGGGCCATCACTGGCATGCTTCTTGCTTTCTGTTTATACTTAAAAAGACAAAAATTAGCTAATGGGGACCCTTCAAAGATACAGTGGCTAGAGGACAAGGTGGGGTGGTCAAGACTGAAGTCACTGGTCCTCACGGCATGAGACACCAGGAAAGAAGTCTGGACAAAGAGCACAGAGGCAAACCCTGGGCTTGGTGGGACAGGCCTATAACCCAGCACTCCAGGAGGCTGAGGCAGGAAGACCACAAGTTCAAACCCAGCCTGGGTAACTTAGCAACTTTATCTCAAAGTAAAGTAAGCCCCAAATTTATTCTCCAGTACAAAAACAAATGAACAAAAAATCAAAAAGCCACAGTGACACCCTTTCGGGCTACATGCCTGTTACAGGCTATTTTTCAATACTGTTCTGATCTCAAGCACAAAGAGAAGGATCTGTGCTTGGAGAACCACCAGATCCCGGAAAAACAGTCGACAGAAATGACAAGCACAGAAGTGCCGGTGAGCAAGACAGGTCTAGATGAGAGTCCGTAGCACAGAAAGTGCCAGAACTCCAAGCTGTCCACAACGCCCAACGGCGGGCCTGCCCAGGGTTCCAGGCCTGCCCAGGGTTGCAGGCCCACCTGGAAGTGCTAACGCACAGCGGGGAGCAGACGACCCACCTCTCTTCCTTCATGTGTGACACTCTTCCCATCCTTGACCGCAGCGATGATGGGTGCGATGGCCGCTGTCCCACTGAAATAAGACACAAGGACCCATGAGAGTGCGCTCTTACGAGCAGAGGAGACCCGGGAATCCCACAGCCTCGGCCGACACTCACACTGGGAGGCCCAGTTCCTTTGCTTTGAGCACCAGGAAGTTTCCTTTCTTCAAGTGAAGCTGTAACAAAGAGGACGCAGATGTAATTTCAGTGGCTGGTGAAGAAACTTGGCTTTCATCAACTTCCTCACAAACCTATCTTTCTGTTTCTTAAATTAATGTGACTGTCTTACAATTGAAATGCAATTCATCTTTTCCATAATGTATACTTTTTTTCTGAAGGAACTGCTTAGAAATAAACCTGAATAATTTAAAAGAGCTCTACTCCCCAACATTAATTCATTATAAATACAACAAATTTTGCTGGGCATGGTGGCACACATTCCAGCACTGGGGAGGCAGAGGCAAGAAGATCGACTCAATTTTGAGGTCAGCCTGCAATACATAGTTAATTCAAAACCATCTTAAACTACATAGCAAGATCCAATTCAAAAAAATAAAAAATGCATACATATAATTTTTTGCTTTCTGTATCAAAATTAAGAATAGCCTTGAATTTCCTTCAGAAGAAACACACAGATACTTGGGTTGTGTTTCATCATTCTACATTCATCCATTAACAACTACAAGAATGCAACTAAAGCATTATTTAACGAGGCAAAGACCAAATAAACTGCTGCCTATCACAAAACTCAAATGACAGCAATACAGGAACCAAATAACAGATGAGTTTTTTTTCTACCTCCTAGATTGTTCAAATATTTGGCAATATGTTGTTGCTTTCCTAATGAAGAAAAATTATCATAACAAACTCCCAACATGCTATGCTGTTTTGTTAGAAAAGCCCATTACAATCCGCTGACATATTTTAGGGTCTATATATTTCACATACAACAGCAAAGCCAAGACTAAGATGTTAACAGACCCTGGTGAACAATATTTGATGTTCACTTTGTCCTTTAAACCTGGATAAGGTATCTGCGTTCAGTTTTAACTTCATGAAGACAAGAAGTGACTGTCAGGATCCTCGCATCCTCTCCCTCTTCAGCAACACTGTCCCGCGGGAGGATGAGTACCGTCCCAGAGTCCGCCTCTGGCAGACACCTTCGGGCAGTGTTCACAAGCACAGCAGTGAATAAACATCCTCTCCAGACTCCAATGGGCCTGAGGAAGGAAGCGTGCTGTTTCTAACACTAAAAGCGAGCTGACCTCGAGCACACGGCGCGGCTCCCTGCACGAGGAAAGTGGACAGGGAAGGCAGGTGGGAGAGAGCTACTGAGCCACCAAGACCCGTGAGCTAAAGCGCACACTGTCCTCTTGGAAGTGGTTTCTCAGCTGTTGTGCCCACAGCTCAGTGCTGCTTTCCAAACCCTGGTGCAAAGCAGCAAATGAAGTACAAGGGGGGATGAATAACAAGTGGAAAGCGGCCCTCAGAAGAGAAAGCAGCGAGAGAGGAGAAGGGCTGGGCGGATGGCCTGCAGCTGCTGGGCCTCGGGCCTGCACTACGCAGCACCGCACGACTGCATGGGGACAATGCCGTGACCACAGTGGGGACAGCATCTAGCACAATTTAAAGACTGCCATTAAAATAGCTTTCAAAATTACTCTAGAGTTTAAAATTAAATGTACAAATAAACACTGACAACAGTACTTAACTTCTATAAAAATGACAACTATCATTCAAATACACTGACAAAAATCACACTGGCAATAATCCAAAAATCACACTGGCAAATATACTTGCTAAATTCCAAGTATATTTTAAAATCAACATTTAACTGCCCCATAAAAATTATCAAAGTCCACAAAAGAATAACATAGTCTTACCATAAATTAGGCAAAAATACTTGTCAGAGGTTACAGAACAAAATTATAATGTAAAGTCCTATTAAAAGTCGACCACTCATCAGTTTTTAAAATAGCTTACTGTAACCAAAACTACTCTGCCCACCAGGATTAGGTTGAGGCCAGGGCCTGGGCACTGAGCTACATCACTAGCACTTTTTATCTTCCAACAACATGACAGAACAGGCTGAGCCTGGAGTGGTAGGGCTACAGCTGTGGTCCCCACGCACCTGAGGGAATGAACATCTTTAATGAGTTGATCAGTTTCAGACTGTAGATCCAGGCATTGGGAGTGCTAGGAACACTATATCAAATCCATCTATGTTAATCCCTTAATTGCTACAGCGAAATGAAATAAGCAGAGCAAAACTGAGGGCGTCTGAACAAAATCCTAGTTAAGCAGGAGGAAAACAAACACAGCCACTTGCACCTTCGAACTCCCAGACGCGCATCATAGGCAAATATACAATACACATGCAGACGGACAGCGCACTGGAAGACACAGAGGCTAAAAATGAGTGGCATCCTGAGAAACGGGGACCTGTATTGGTTCTTGGGCAAGGTAACTCAGGAGCTGTCATCTTCAAGTGACTGCAGAGGTGCTGAGTAAAGGTTCCAAACTGCAGCAACAGCTCAGCTTCCAGCCATATGCAATTCTACAACCCAAGTCCAGCAGGACACTCTTACCTTACACACGAAAGCGACAACCAAGGAAGGGTCCCGGCCACTCCTTTTCTGGACAGCCCCTGAGGGGAGACAGGGTTGACTCTAACAAGCTGATGGTTGTACAGGCTCTGCCAATCAATTCACCGCACTTGATACCTAATTTTGCTCTCCATAGAAATTAAATGGGCATTAGCACCTTGAAACAAAGGTGCAAGAAGACCTTGATGCTCCACAGCGGGTTATTTTTCTTCTAATGAGGCTCATGTTTTGTAAAGAAAAAGTACAAAATTTCAGCCAGAAAAACCTAGCAAATGACTTTTGTAGGTGATCCATTTGGCCTAATAATAAATGAAGAGCCAAAAATAAGCTGTAATATGCTTTATAAACAAAATATGCAAAGTAAGAAAAGCTCCAAGGCCCGCAGGAAGAACGAAAGTGACATTTTGTCCCACGCCCGCCCAAAAGGAGGCACCGATGGCTCTCTGCGGGCCATCAGCCCAGGACCCTCAGGTAAGAGGACCTGAGCCACCTTTGCTCAATACTGGACAGCAGCATCCTCAGCAACCCCACTCCGCTCTGCGGCGACATCCGGGCTTGGACCTTAACTCCCCAGTCAGATGTCATTCTGAGAGAAAGACTCAGATCAACTCACAGATGTGATGCTTCCAACTTAAGTTTCTGCTCTACTGAAAAGCTAATTTGTATTAAACTAATTTGTAGTGAATGAAAAGCTCAGATCTCTGGATGACTGAGATGGCCAGGCCCTGCTTCCCTCTGTGTAAACTGAATACCAGCTGGGGGACCATCCAGGGCCCGGGGCTCAGGACTGTCACCCTTCTGACAACTACGCTTGCCCTCCCCGAGCCAAGGTACCGTGAGCCAAGGAAGCAGCATCCACTCATGCAGAACAGTGTTAAAAGGCAAAGAATTGTCATTTGCGACACCATGGATAAAACTGAAGTCACTAGGCTGTGGGAAATAAGCTAGGTGCAGGGATACAGATTCTGTATGATCTTACTTAGATGTGGAATTTAAAATACTAACATCATAAAAACAGAATACAAACATGACCAGAAAGCCATGCGTGGTGGCACATGCCTATAAATGACATCACTTGGAAGGAAGGCTGAGGCAGGAGGATCCCTGTGCGTTTTTTAAGGTCAGCCTAGGCCCTGAATTACACAGCAAGATCCTGCTTCAAAAAGACTGAAAGGTGGGAGTCGGGGAGACTGATAGGGAAAACGGAGATGCTGATCAAAGTGTACCAAGCTTCAGTCCTTAACAGCAAAAATATAAATTGGTGCGCTGACACTCACTTAACTAGCTTGATTCAGTCTTTCTACACAGATCAAAACATTTCTTTGTACCCCTTAAGTACACATTATTATTTCATCAATGAAAAACAGATTAATCCTGAACGAGGACAAAGCATAAAGAAATGAAATGCAAGTACCTTTCCACCAGGGTTTGTTTATGCCATTGCCGTCTAGAAGGTGCTGCTCCTTCTCGGCTGGCCCAGAGTCAGAGGGCTGCTCCGCTCTGAGCCTAGGTGGGGACCTTCCTGGGCTCTGCGGCGGCGTCAGACGGCCTCCACATCCCTGCTCACCTAGTCAGCACAGGAAATCATCAGATCACATAGCATAAAGGCGGCTCGCTGCCAGAGCCAGCCAGGCGCAGGAATTCTGGAACACCATACAGATCGGCACACATCTGCCTACAGCAGCGTCTCCCCATCTCCCTGATTCTGCTTAGCCAGAGCCTTGCACACAGTACAGATTTAGCAGTGTGGGCTGATGGAAAAGCTGGTTCACTAGTTACCATGAAAGCCAGAAAACAAACAGGGCCAAAGGGAACCCACCTCCACGCGGAGGGGCATGATGGGGTGGTGAAGTCACAAAGTCAAGCAAAAATGGGCCCCGCTCAGAGAGGCTCAAGCACCTCCGGCCTCAAAAGTCATCACAAACACTGACCACATAAAAACATGGAAACCTCAGAGCACAACGGAATGAAAGACGAGGGCCAGAGGAAGCAGAGGGGCAAAACAGAGAGCGAGAGAGACAACAGGGCATAGGGACAGCACAGGTCAGATTAAGACATCTGATCAGGGTATCCAGGGAGGAAGAATCAACACAGAGCATCATGAGTCAGCCCCACCCCGCCCACTCCACACTAAGTGGCAATATATTTTTGTTTTAAATTTGAGACAAGGTCTCACAATGTAGTTCAGGCTGGCCTTGAACTCACTATATAATCTTAGGCTGGCCTCAAACTCCTGGAGATTCTCCTGCCTCAGCCTCTCCAAGGGATTAGTATAGGCGTGCCACCACACCCAGTCTACTTACTGCAATCTTGTCTCCTTATCTCCTCTGGATTTCTCTGGCCCCTATGCTCTCTGTCTGTGGCCTTTCTGCACTCCAGAAGCTCATATTAGTTAGTGCTAAATGTCCCTACTATGAGGCACACTCTTCCCAGTGGACAAACTTCATACAGAGCATGTGGCCAGACTCAAGCATGCAGAGCTTCTCTATTCCCAAGTCAAAAAAGTATCACCTGACCCTGGTGCCTGACAAGCCTTGTAAGGGCTTCTCAGACCCTGGTAACACTCTCTTAATCTCCACAAACCCCTCAGAAATCCTCTTATCAAAAGAAGGCATTTATATCTTATGGTCAACAAATCCCTAACCCTCAAGAATAAAAATGCAAATCTCAGGCTGGGGATTTAGCTCAGTGGTTCTGGCACCTGCCTTGTTAGTGCAAGGGCCAGGTGGATCCCTGCTAACCACATACAACAGGCTCTACCTGCCAGCAATCAGTTACCACATATCACAATGCTGGGCGTGGCAGCTCACACCTGTAATCCCAGCACTTCGGAGGCAGAGGCAGGAGGACTGCTGTGAGTTCAAGGCTGAGCTCTGGGCCAGCCTGAACTACAAAAGCAAGACTATTATCTCCAAAAATGAAAAATGCAAATCTCAGTGTAGGCTACTTTCTGACAGCACTGGCAAGATCACTATTATTATATATAAATACAAACAGTGTTCACAAGACCATAGGCTCTTTGAGGACAGGAACCAAATCTTAACTCTTCAGTTAAACTTCCTGAACATACAAAGAATACAACACTGAGGTGTCAAAGAAAGTGCGCAAGTTTCTGCTTTCTCACCAGGAGCTCCCTGCCGGAACCCCCGCCCTCCTCCTCCCCAGCAATCGGCTTCATGCTCACTGTATATGGGGACCTGATGAACGGTCATGGTCTCATCTCTGTACTCGGGCGCAGTGTGGGGCCGCACGGCTGCAGGAAGAGCACAAGTAAAGAGAGGGACTGCGTTAGCACAAAGGGACTGAGGAGCAACTGAACCCTTTCAGAAACGGGGTGGGAATTGGCCACTAACACCCGGATTTTTGAGCAGATTAGAATCTCTAGGAAAAAACAAAATTGTACTTTTATCATTTCTATTTACCACAGTCAAATGAGAAGCCATGATCGTCACTGAGACTCCATTAATATTAAAAAAAGAAAACAGAGAAAGAAACGAATGCTGCATAGTAAGTCTCCCATTTACAAACACTTGAGTTGCGAACATACACAGACACAAACGACCTCACACTGATTTTTCCCACACTTTACATTGTCTATTTGTGTCAAAGGTATAGAAGACCCACTTTGTCAGACTTACAAACAAATCTGGGACTTATTGTACTCCAATTTAAGAACCCTAAGTTAACAAGTGAGCGTAAGAAACCAACAATCTATCATTGCTACTATTCAAGCTGGTTTAATTCTGGAATAAGATATTTATGTTTTTTAAAAGAAGGGCACTAACAAGCCTGAGACACACGCTCTAGGGAACCTCAGCAAAGCCTCTTCCCAGCAGAAGCTGTGTGCCTCCCGCACAGAGGAGCTTAGGTTCAGGGAGAGCTGGCCACAAAGCCTTTGCTTCCTCCTCCTCCCACAGGTAACACGGCACTGAGAACCATTTGTCAGGCTGGGGAAGGAGCCTGGGGCCCAAAGAGATGCCATACATTTTGGTACACTTGCCGATATGCATCCAATTTCTTTTTTAATGTAAGACAAGTAGATATTAATAAAGAAAATATACAAAGCATTCTAATATTTAAAAAAATTAAACAAAATTTCCTAATAAATATTTAGAAAGTAACACACATAACTGACTCTTGGCCTGTCTAGACAGTAATTATGGGGCACAAGTTGAGGGTACTGGCGGTGCCATAAAGCACCATGTAAAAATCCATCTCAATGATGACAAAGCACCTGACTTCAAGGTCTAGTTTAAGTGAGGCGTGTTTTGTTTTGTGACACTGGGAACCGAGCCCAGGGGCCCTGTACACTATGTAAATTCTTCAGTCCTTTTTTTGTTTTTTACTTTGAGACAAGGTCTCCCCAAATTGCCTGACTAGCCTTGAACTTGTTATTCTCCTGTCTTAGCCTCACAGATAGATGGTATGTGCCACCTTAAGGCAAATTTTAGTGCACAGTAATTTGAAAAGCAGGGTAGATGTGAGAAAGAAATATTAAATAATGAATTACAGTCAAAGACATACCCAGATCTATTCCTTTCAATGGACCAGAAAATATTTTGATTGCTTCCAAGTATTTCTCCTAAAAATATAAAGAAATGAATATCTTTATATTCATTCAACAAAGGAATGTAATTCAACAAATACAGAGCATAGCAATGTATTCAAATATGTAGGTAGGGTCAACAGATATCAGTAGAGAGGGCAGGGGATTTAGCTCAATGATTCTGGTGCCTGCCTTGCAGGCACAAGTTCCCTGGTTCGACCCTGGTAACCACATACATCAATACTGGGCATGGTGACTCATGCCTCCCCAGCAATCAGTACACAAACCACAGTGCCAGGTGTGGTGGTTCACGCCTATAATCCCAGCCCTTGGGAGGCAGAGGCAGGAGGACTGCTGAGTTCAAGGCTGAGGTCAGGACCAGCCTGAATTAAGCAAGACCCTGTCTCAAAAAACTAAAACACTAAAAAAACAAAAAGCTATCATTTATGAAGTACTTACTTGGTGCCAGACATCTAATAATCTAATTTAATGATTTGTTATTGCATTTAATCTTTAATAACTTGACAAAACATTACAGTATAGCCATTTTATAGATGAAATAAACCAAAGCTCAAAGAGGCAAAATAATTTATTAAAAATCATACAGTTAATTAGATTTTGAATTCAAGTCTAACTTGAAAGGTGAAGTTTACTATCAGCAAAAGATAAAAGATTGATCTGCAAAAATGAAAATTCTTGTTATTTACATAGAAAAAAAGATCGGCTACTTTTGGCCAATAGGAAGGACTCACCAGTTGTGGAGGTCCAGAAAGTACACACTTTGGAACCCCAGTTTCTTTTAAAGTAAGAATCATCCCTAAAGAGAACGAAAAAAAATATTAGACCTCTCATCAACTTGACTTGCAGAATCCTCCAGGAGCAGCTGCACTACTTCCTTCTGGAGTTGCTCCCGAGTCTTCCTTTGGTTTCTAAACAGCCGTGGGCACAGAATGCAAAGGGAAAGTGACGCTAACTCGAGGTGAAAGGGTGCAAGGGCCTCCCCACAGGCTTCTGAAAAGCGCAGAGCCCACAGCCTGAGGCAATGAGGCACCCAGGATGAGGAGGGCTGCGCCACTGTCTGGTTGTGAGAGTGCAGAGACTGCTTTACGCTGTTTCCAAGGCACTTCACAACCTCCACATCATGCTCAGTTCTCAAAACTGAATCAGTCCGTTTCTTCCTATTCACCTCATCAAGCTCACAGAGTCTGACTGTGATGAACACGAAGAGGCTGGATAGGAGATGTCTGTATATGGCTGATGGTGTTTAAGATAAATATATTTGCTTTCATCACCACCACACTCTCCAGTTAAAAGCTTTGATGCAGAAAACCAAGGGACCAAGTGGATGGTAACACTCGGGCAAATATCTGTGTTAAAATGTGCTCTCCTGAGTCATGGCTTTTGATGCTCCACCCTGCAGCTGACTGGACTGGTGTAGAAAGGATTCCAGCTCCCCTGTAGTAAGGGGAGCGGCAAAAAAAAGGCAAGAAACACTGAAACCCCAGCGGCTTCCATCAACTCTGACCACCCCAAAGAGCTCACTCACCGCACAATCCCCCAACATTAGACCAATGCATTCGCGTCAGGAAGATGTTGTCCAAGCGAGCAATCTTCAGTCTAAGAGAAAAATCATTTTAGCAGGATGAAATGCGCTGGCTGCCTGCCTGTCTGCTATAAAAACACACCTGCCTCCCACAGCTCACAAGCCCTATAATCTGGTCCACCCCAAACACAAACTGTTCACGCACTTGTGTTCTTGCATGAGTCGCTGGATGCCTTCTCCACAGTTGAAGAGATACCTGTCAGAGGAACACAATACTAGTCATCTGTTTCGTAAAACCTCTGACACCACACCGATAAGTTGCTTTGCTGGAGACTGAAACAAACAACTAAAAATCAACGTTGTACAACCTATCAGTGCTTTCACTGAGATGGCTGATTTGGAACTGTGCTTGAAGAGGCCAGGAGTAGGGAGTCACATATGTATAAGTTGGGGGTGGAGAAATGGAGCCTTTCCACAAAAGCTCCTCGCCAGACCTGTCTACCGCACACACCGAGAGACCCGGGCTCTGTGGTGACTGCTCGGTGCTTCCCAAGCGTCAGTCAGAGGCCAAAGAGCTGGGAAGAAAGAGGACGCTTAGGACGCTTAGACTCACGACCGAAGTTCTTCACCGATCCAAGGGGTAAGTCTACGATTCCCCACGTACCAACTCAGCAGAACTGCGGCCGGAGTCACATCCCACACTTGTGCAAGAGGGAGAAACCGAAGCTGCCACCCCAGAGGTGCCAAGACGCTGCGGGCTGCACCGCACCCGGGGATGAGACGGGGCTCGTACGGGGACCCCGCAAAGGCCCAGTCGGAATCCGAGGGCGGCACACTGACCGGTTGTACTCCGAAAAGACGTAGAGCGCGGCGCCTACATCCCGGCCGCCGGCCGCCACCACCTGCAGGTACACGGTGTTCGGGCTCCCGGGTCCCCATAACGCGCCACGCTTCTCCCGCGTGCGCAGGTGTCGCAGCGGGTCCTTAGGCGGCCGCTGGCGGCGGGCAGGTGTCTGGGACATGGTGCGCCCGGCCACAGACCGCACCAGCGAGCGAAGAGCCCACATGCGCTCGTCCCCAGCTGTGCTGAGAACGCAGCCGGTCACTTGGTCCGCGTGCCCCGAACACTGTCCCACTGCTCCGCATGGCGGGTCCAGCCAATCAGCGAGCCGAAAAACAGGCGACCCGCCTACGCGAAGCTATACATCCAATTGAGAGGAGTTCTGAGGCGGGGCGGGTCTGTCGGGGAGGGCCATAGAGTGCAGGAATGCTAGAGCGCCGAGAGCTGAAGGCCTTGGTCTTTTTCCGGCTTTCCCAGTGTCATCTTCTCTTCCGGAAACTGACCTTCGTTGGAGTTGCACTTCCGGGAGCGCCGTGCTCCGAAAAGCGATATTATATTGTATTGGGAAGAGTGTGGTTCTTCGGAAATTAGAATTACCCTGTAAATTAAATGCTGTCATTTCCAGTTAAGAGCCATGCCTCTAGGCAGGTCAGCGCCTCAGGGTTTCCCTTTTTCTTGTTTGTGGTGATTTTGAGGATTAAAGGTGAGAAGATAAATTATGGTTTAGAAACAATAACATGGTAGGTCTGACCACTTTGATTTCCTTTGTAATGAGTATAAATGCATGTTGATTTATTGTAGTGGACTTTGAGAAAAAAGCAAGAATAGTTAGGTGTTAATAATCTCTGTCCCAGGGAGGCTTATGTCATTTATAAGCTGAGTATTTTGACCACTCCTGGTCTCTGGTTTCCTTATTTGTAAAATGAGAATAGTTCACAGAACTTACTTCAGAAGATGTTTATAATTAAATCACTGATTGACAGCGATTTGAGCGTCACTGCTACGGAAGAGGATGCCAATAAGTGTTAGTAAATTAAAAAGAAAATATTTCAATCTACACAAAATATACTTAAACTACAAGGACTAAAACATGCTAAGCAGGAGCATCCCAAGGTTAGATGTCCTAGTATGTGACTTTTGATAAGCAAAAACCTGCCACTCCCTTAAATCATTCACGAGGATTTCTCCCTGAGAGTTCCCTGAAGGCACCTGAAAATACAAGAAATGACCTTAATAATGGCAGATTATTTACCTGGAAGTTGCACTTTAATATAAAACTGGTTCTATAGAAGATTACTATCCTGTGTGTGAAAATATATTCTGTGTAGGAAGTAACCATCTTAGTGAGGGTCAGGAAAACTACAGATTGACTGTACACTTTTAGAGGATTCATGCACTGGAAAGATTATGATAGCACTGTGGAGCTAGGATAAAGTCAACTCAGTAAAGCAAAGAGTAACATTTATTTGAAGCTAATTAGGATTGCAGTCTGGGAAAACACACATCCAAACCATTTGAAAACCATGTGAAGAAGTTTCACAAGATGGTGGCTAGATTTAGAGCTTTAAAATGCAAGTAGATGAGAAGTTATATCACTGGAATTTATGATTGTGCTGTCAAAAGTACAGCTATTATAAAAAGGGGGCTGGGTGTGGTGGTCTCAGTCTCTAAGTAATTTGGGGGTAGAGTTTCCTTGTACAGAAGGTCAGCGAAATCTAACAGTATTTCAGAGGTCCACTTGATGCCAGGGTGCATCCAGCTACAGACCAGTTCAAAGGTTCAACCACTCAGTATCTGACATCTGATTAACAAAAACCTTTCTGAGTGAAAAGATTAGGGCATGGCAGGCTGGTTGGGGAAATGTGACCTGTTAATTGCAAAATCCCAGGACACATGTGCAGAACAGTTCTCAAAGCTCTGCACATAGATGTCTGATCTCTTTATTTTCTTCTGTTTCTTTTTTTTTTTCTATAACCCCCTTTAAATTTTCTTCCTAAAGGTCAATTAACCATACCGAAGGCATGTTTACTATCTATAATTTTTGGTTTGTTTTAGATTATACTACATAACCACAAATGTGGTTAATATGGTTAAGAGTGGTAAGTTAATAGTTACTGCAACTTGTCATTTTTCGAGGCTGTGTCTGATGCTATTGTTACTGCTGATTGTACTACTTTAGTAAGGTGAAATAATTGTTCTAAAAAAATGCCTTTTCACAGAACATGCCTGTGTAAATTCAAAGGAATTAAAATTATCTTATACATATTATCAGTCCATAGTGCAATGAAATTGGAAATCAATGGCAAAAGAGATCACAAGAACTTAGTAAACACATAGAAATGAAATAATACCCTACTGAACAACCAATGGGTCACAGATGAGGAAAACAATACAAAGATCCATGAACTCAAGAGCTAGTTCTTTAAAAGATTAAATAAAATTGACAAATTCTTATGCAACTTTATCCAAAGAAAGGAAAGAAATGACTTAAATCCATGCTATGAAGAATGAAAAAGGAAGCCAGGGAGTTAGCTCAGTGGTTCTGGTGCCTGTCTTGCAAGCGCAAGGGCCCAAGTTCGATCCCCGGTAACCACATAACAATACTGGGATTGGAAACTCATGCCCAGCAGCAACCAGTACCACATACCACAGTGCCGGGCGTGGTGACTCACACCTATAATCCCAGCACTCGGGAGACAGAGGCAGGAGGATTGCTGTGATGTGAGTTTGAGGCTGAGCTCAGGGCCAGCCTAAACCACAAAGCGAGACCCTGTCTCAAAAAACCCTAAAAAAAAAAAATAATAATTGAGAGATCTAATACCACCATCATTCAGATTTCTTTAGTGAAATATAAGGGGAAGCAATACTCTAATATTCACTCCTGGAAATAAGTACTATCCTGATACCAAAACCAGAGAAGAATCTAACCAGAAATCAGAATTATAGGCCAATCTCTCTAATGAACATAGACATAAAATTCCTCAGTAAGATACTGACAAACAGAATACAGCAAATCATAAGGTTATACACCGTGATCAGGTAGAATTCATCCCAATGATGTACAGATAGTTCAACATATATAAATCAGTACATATAATACACCATATTAACAAGACCACGTACAATACCATATAATTGTCTCAGTCATTTCAGGAAAATCATTTGACAAAATCTAACACCAATTCGTGATAAAAACTACAGAAAATTGGAATACATGGTCTTCATTTCAGTCTAATAAAAGCTATCTAGGACAGCCTACCTCATACTAACTGGACAAAAACTGAAAGCTTTTGCTCTAAAATCAGGAACGAGACATGGATGACCACCGTCACCACTCTTATTCAATATAGCTCTGGAAATGTTAGCCAGAACAATTAGACAAGATAAAGAAATAAACGGAGGAGTTTTTAGGGCTCTCTTTATAAGCAAAGGTGTGGATGACTGAGGTCTAGGAGGTGGGATGCTCCTTTGTCTTACACAGGGTTTTTATTTTTAATTTCTGGTTTGTTTTCATAAAAACAAATTCATCTGAGAACCATAACAAATGTGGTGAGCTATACTTGGTGGGCGGGTCGGTGAGATGTTTCTTTTTAAAGTAGTTTTAGTGCAGTATAACTTATGTACAATGACTCGCACATATCTAAAGCATAAAATCTGACAAATCTCACGTATGTGAACACCTTAGAAACCATCACTCCCCTGGTGATTGTTCTCATCACAGTCCTTGTCTCTGGGCTGAAATTCCTGATGCTGCTAACTTAAAGGAGGGGAGGTTTATTTTTGTTCACATTTCAGCCTATAGTTGGAAGCTCCATGATAGGAAGACCTGGCAGAAGTATCTGGTGGAGGAAAGCGACTTGACTAATGGTGTTCAGGAAGCAGAGATACGGGAGGAGCCGGGGAGGAGATAGTCTTCTAGGACATA
This sequence comes from Petromus typicus, assembly GCA_004026965.1. Taxonomy (NCBI): domain Eukaryota; kingdom Metazoa; phylum Chordata; class Mammalia; order Rodentia; family Petromuridae; genus Petromus; species Petromus typicus. The sequence goes on from PVIR01000576.1 coordinate 74,938, forward strand.
CTCACAGTGACCCTCCTCTTCTGACCAGGCCTCAGCTTCTAACACTGAGTCAACAGTAGTGCCCCGTGACCTGATGACCTTCCAAACACACGAGGCCTTGAGAGCCGTTTTCAGTCTAAATTACAACAGGGATGATGAACACAGATGTATGTTACCCTCATACTTTTCTTGTGCCAACTTACAAGCACTTGTCCTCCTATCTCAAGTAATCCATATGCTTTGTGTCCTTGGTGGGTAGTTTTCATTTCCTAGAGGGAGTGGAGCCATAACCAGTCAGTATGCAGTGGCTTTTGTTGTTGTTTGTTTTGTTAGTAGGACTTATTCAGGCAGTATAATTATGGTGAGTTGCACGTGTGCTGTCCCTACTGGAGATGGCGTGTAATGAGCCACAGGACATGGTGGTTGTGTGATGAACCACATATTTTTCATGCCTCTGTCTTCTGACGGCCATTTGTAATGTTTCTAATTTTTTCTGTACTTTCTTTTTTAAGTTAAAGTCTCACTTTTTAGTTCAGGCTGGCCCTGAGCTCACTACATAGCCCAGGCAAGCATCAAACTCACATCACAGCAATCCTCCTGCCTCTCCCTCCCGAGTGCTGGGATTACAGGCGTGAGCCTCCACGCCCAGCACTGTGCTGTGTGGCTGTGTGGTACTGATTGCTGATGGGCATGAGTCGCCACGCCTGGCATTGTTGTATGTGGTTACCAGGGATCAAACTCAGGACCTTGCACTTGCAAGGAAGGCGCTGGAACCACTGAGCTAAATCCCCAGCCTGTACTGTTTCTGGATTTGACCCTCAAAAATAAGGCTGCTAAGATTATTCTTATAAAATTATATGGATATATAATTTGTCTAGGGCCAAATACTTAAGACATGACACTTCTAGATCACGTGGTGTGTTTAACCTAGAAAGAATTTGATCTGTCTGCTATGGCTCATGCTTAGAAGTCTCCAGAAAGCCTCCTGCAGCCATGGATGGGGCCTTTACAGAGGTGGCTGGTTCTAGAGTGTGTGACTATGAGGGATTGCTAGGATTAACAGTGCTAGAAGTCAGGGTCGGTGATGACTAAATCGGTCCACTGATTGGTTTGGCACTGTCCTAATCCCAGTAGCCGAAAGAGTATAAGAGGGGCAGAAATAAGCTTCTATGGTCCCTTGCTTGCACTGCTACATTCTGCCTGCCGTGAACTATTTGTTCGCCGCAGTGCTTATCTGCCGTCCTACCTTGCCTCTGTGGCAGCTGACTATAGCCTGAAACCTGCACAAACTGTGAGCCAAATAAACTTACCCTCTTTTACTTCGGATGTTGGGTATTTTTTTTTTTTTAATGATGAGAAAAGTAACTAAGACATTGTCTTTCAAAATGTTTGTTCAAAGCGGAGTTTGATATATCTGGGTTTTCTTATGAGTTCTTAAATCTTTTCTTGTATTTTCTGATTTGATTTTGTTCAGTCTCAGCCTGAGATAAGAATATTAGATGAAAACATGTTTGATAGGTGCCCTGGGCCGCAAATCCTGACCCACTTAGGAGATGGCCTTATTCAGATTCTATTTGCTGAATTCATTTTTAAAGTAAATTTTGTAGGGTGAGGAATGTAGCTCGGCAGTACCACTCCTACCTGGTGGGCCAAGGTCTTGCGTTTGATTCCCAATACTGAGGGAAAAAACCCAAAACAAAACTACAGTAAAACTTGTAATTACATTGGTAAGACAAATAGTCTATTGTTTTCTTGTATGAACAATCTTTTTGTGTTTCCAAGACTGCAGTTTCTGGGCTGTGGTGCATTCTGTAAACACATTTGTCATGAAAGAAAAAGAGAGGGAAGCGAAGGTGCTAGTTTTCAGCTGTTGTGGCAACATCCGTGAGAAAAGCAAGTGGAAGGACAGAGGATTCACTTTGGCTGAAGATTTCAGTCATCCCTCCAAGGCCCTCTACTCCTTTCCGAATCCTCAAGGCAGGAAGCAGGCGGGAAGCAAAGCTGACTCACCGGGGTGTGAAGGGGAGGACGAGAGAGCGAGAGGGAGAGGGGCCGAGTGCACAGGATGTGGTTTGGGAGGCCCCACCCCCGACGCGCAGAGCTCAGATGCGCACTGCTGTTGACGCCAGCGCCCCCCCCCCCCGCGAATGTATTCAACCCCTCACCTCTCTAGAGAATGTATGCAAACCGAGGAGCCCCTATACACAGGGCCCCTGTTCTGGGGTCCCCCGTGGATGCCCGAAGCGCAGCCTAGAACCTACATATTCTGTTTTCTTGGACATTCTTCCCTATGATGACGTTTAATTTAAGATTAACCCTGTTTCTCAGAGACAATAGAGGCTTGGGAAAGATCCTCCAGATACGAGAAGAGTCTCAGTTGAGGGGAGCTTGCCCGGGCCTCTCACCTAGCGTGTGCGCTCCATTGGCACGAGGCTGGGCCAGCTGCCTCTTCCAAATTCTGAGTGCACTTTCCAGCTCCATCCTACGCCCTCGTTTTCCAGGTAGTTTCTAGGATCTGCCCCCACCGCCATCCTGCCAGTCCTCCCAGACCCAAGAAAAGACCTCAGGTCAGAAACAAGGAGGGGTCCAAGGGTGTGATGTGCGCATCTGGCCACTAGGTGGCGCCACCACTCTGCATTCTAGGAAACTTGGAGCCTTCTGGGGAGGGTTCCTCCCTTGTCCAGCTCCTGACCTCTCCTTCCCCCTCCCCCTTCCCTTCTCCTCCCTTCGCGTCTTTCCTTTACCCTCTCTTCTCCTTCTTTTCCTCTTCTCTTCTCCTTTCCTTACTGAGGATTAAACCTAGGGTTTTTACCCTGAGTTACATCCCCAGCCTTTGAAGGCATTTCATATCTATCTATCTATCTATCTATCTATCTATCTATCTATATCTTAAGATAGGGTCTTGCTAAGGTGCTAAATTTCTCAGGATGATTTTTAACTTGTGGCTCTTCTGCCTCAGCCTCCCAGAGTGCTGTGATCACAGGCGTGAGCCACCGTGCCCAGTTTGCCCAACTGTTTTTAGAGTCCATTTTCAGCAGTATCAAGTGCTAATCATTTTGATACCAGTGAAAAAAAGAAACTATTTTTACCCCACCACCACCCAAAGCAGATGTGAGTGCTAATATTTTCTCCCACCAATTATACTGAAATGTCAAACGCACAGTGAACACTCATTGGGCTGGCACTCAGCCCTCACCATAGCATCGAGTATAGCTGTCAGGTACCCGTGGCCATCCCTGTCACCACCGTCTACCCATGTCTACCAATCACTGTTTTTAAAACGTGTTTAGAAGGAAGTGAGGTATAAGATTTTGAGAAAATGTCCTTTTCTCTGAGTTGGCCCCCTTCCACCTCCAGCAGATGGAAAGGGCTCTGTTAGATGTCTCTGGACAGAGACGTGGTGGGAAAGAAGAGCAAGAAGAGCCCTTGGTCTTTGCTGACTTTTGTGTCAAAAGCTGGGGTTTCGGAGGGACAGAGGATTTTCTGGATGGAGAAAATGGCCCTGGTAGACAAATGGAGAGAGAAAGAGCCTTACAACACTTGGAAAAGATTCTCTTGGGCCCAGGGAAAGGAGCAAGCAGAAAGAGGTGTGGGTTGGTGTCGGTGGACTTGTGCCCTGTCCTGGGGCAGAGGCGCTGGCAGGGGACGGGACGCCAGGAGTAAGGGCTGCGTTGGACGTCTGCAAAGACAGGACTCCAGTCCTTCCGCCCAAGAAACTGGGCCCCTCAGACCCTGGGATTCCCCATGGCTGAGTCCTAGGGGGTTCCCCTGATTGCTCTGCACCTCACCGTTAGGGATGGAACTCTGCCCCTTTACCCCATTAATACCCCAAAGCTGTAAGTGGATTTCAGAACTGTGTTTTGGAGACGGATGCTAATAGGACTCAAGGGAAACAGGACTCGTAGCATGTGAGGACCAACAGATGGGTATTTATTTCAAGAAATTGGCTTCCAAGACAGAAGCCGGCAAAACCCATATGTTCAGGGCAGGCCAGAGACAGGGAAGAGGCCACAGACCAGCTACTGGCAGAGCTCTTTCTTCCTCTGGGAAGTTGTCTCTTTTTCCAGGAGTCCTTTCACAGATTAGAGGATCCTCCCCACACCCCAGAGAGCTGTCTGCTTTACTTAAAAAGAACCACCCTCACAGAGCTGTCCACAATGACGTCTGGCAGCTTCCGGGCCCCATGACCTAGCCGAGTGGACACGCAGAGTTACTCATCACACGCTGCTCAACACGAGTCCTGGTGATGCCTGAGGGGAACAATGTGGGAAGGGCCCGTGCTGGGTGCCCCTTGGCGGGATCCATCCCTCCGCCTGCCACAGCAAACTGCCATTCTGGAGCTTCTGAGACTTGATAGTCCGGTAAAGAAGTAACAGCCACAGTTTATTGAGCGCTTGCCACGCCCCAGACGTTCCGCTAGGTGTTTTTCAGCGCTATCTCATTGGGAATCGCAGGGCTGCCTGTGTCCCGATGCAGCAGCGGCCCGGTTGCTGCTCCAGCACTTCAGCCCTGTAGGCCGAACCCAGGGCCCATAGAGTTCCCACTCCACAGCTTGGGCCTTTTCCAAGGCTGAGGGAGGACTCCTTTCCTCTGTGGGTTTTTTTCCCAAACATCTTATCACTGTTATTGCTCCTTTGAGAGCTCAGGTTTTGAGAAACCAGAATCTACAAGACTTCTTTGTTCTCTGTTCTCTTGTTTGCCTGGTCCCTCGAAGAGTGAGCCTTGCTGCTCTTGGGAGGGATGTAGGGAAGAAAAGGAAAAAATAGACTTTTGGGAAGAACAGTCAGTTAATATTTTTAAGATATCAGCCCGCCTTGTCCACAACTCACTCCTGACATCTGCTCTTCTTTACCTTTCTTTGCCACATAGTTCACTTTCTCCTCTGCTCCGTCCATACCTCCCTCACCTCCTAGAGCTGCAGAGAAGAGGAAGATGAGATTGGAGCACTGAAAATACTGTGTGAGGTAGTGTGTGCCTATAATTCCAGCACTCAGGAGGCCGAGGCAGGAGGATTTGAGTTTGAAGTCAGCCTGGGTTACATAGTGAGTACAATACAAGCTGCACAGGGAGACCCCATCTCAAAAAAAGTAATAAAGAAGGAAAGAAAAAGAGAGAAAGAAAGAAAGACAGACAGGCCTTATTATTATTGTCTTAAAAGACAATACCTAGACTGTTTTATAAGAAAATAAATTCATAAGCAATTTCCTTAAATGCCATTTCATGAGCATCTTGTCTTTTCTCCCTTGCTCCTCCTAATGGAAGGGAGTGGTGGCAGCCCCTCCACTGTGCAGCTCAGTGGGCAGAGTGTCTGGAGAGCAGCCAGGGACCTGGGTTCAATCTCCTGATAAGTCATCAATTTCTTTCTCACCCAAAACATCTGGTTTAGGATCCTGAGTTATGAGCTAATATTAAATATAAAAGTTTATAGCATCACATATATAATACTGTTGATTAGAAACATCAAGAGAAGTAATTGACTGGAGGGGACTCGGTGTGACCAGCTGGTTGAACATCTGGATGGCATCCAAAGAGCCTGGACTGAATTCCCAATTCATCCATTTTTCCTTGGCCGGTGCTATCTGGTTTGGCATCTTTAAAGTTTTTTACTTTCCTCCTTCGGTATTATTTTTTTCTAGTCTTTATATAAAATAATGTGAACGTGTGTTTCAGTTAACTGAAAGAAGAGCTAAAAGAAAACGATTACAGTTTTTCTGTTCCCACGTTTCCATTCATCAGACCTTTCTGGCAGGCAGGATTTCCTCACTCGTGTTGTGCCACCGCCTAAGGCCACTGGGTGGCAGTGCGAACCCATGTATTGGGTGTGTGGAGACCAACGTAGTTGGCGGCTAAACCGTCAGCGCTAAGAAAAGTGCTACTAGTCCGGGGCTTTGTGCTCGGAAACCTTCGCGAAGAGACCTTCTTCAGATACTGCACAAAATTCCACAGTCAACGGCATCCCGATGACCTGGACCCGGAGCTTTCTAAGCCTCTCGGTGGCCCAGTGGCTGTCATCCCTGTTCCCCGTGTCTGTCTGGTCTGTCTGGGTTTTTTCCAAGGGTGTTTCCACGTCCCTTGGCACAGGAGGGCGCCGAGTGCCAGCCGAGGCTCCGAGGAGCGGTGTGAGGGGCGCGTGGAGGACTCTGGGGCCTCCAGGTCCAGGCTCAGCCCCCCTCCCCTTTTCTTTCCTTATTTGTGAATTCCTCTGAAGAGCCGGATACTAGCTGAGGATTTCAGTAATGAAGGTCGTTTTGTTCTCTGCCGTCACTGATTTCATGAACTCAGGGGAGACAGTGAAAACCCGAACACACAACGCGCCCTTCGGTAGGGAAACTATACTGCGAGACCTCAGTCCTCTGGGAGGCCAAACTGGGCCAACTGAGCAATTTAGAGAGACTCTGGGCTGTGGCTCAGAGAGCAAAGGCCCGAGGGTCAACCCCCAGGACCCGGCTTTGAGCGTCAGCTAAGGATCCAGGACCAGGACCGGGAAACCACGGCCACGTGATGAGGAAAACACTAGAGGAACAAAACATCTGTAGCCAGAGACAGTAACGTGTGGCTGTCATTCCAACAGCTGGGAGGCTGAGGCAGGAAGACTACAAGTTCTACACCAGACGAGGCTGCAAGGAGAATTCAAAGCCAGCTTGGCCTGGAAGCTCACGACCACCACTCTGAGCACCTCCTGTCATGGGAGAGGCCAGAGGTAACCTGTATGAATCTCATGATGTCTCAATAAATTTAGTATTAAAATATTTCTTCAAGTTTTCCTTTTCCTGAACGGTGAACACATTCCTGGGCTGACTCAGTGACATCATGGGCGGCTTGAGGATTATGGGTTCTGCTCCTGCGAGGCCTTCTCAGGTGCGCATTGACAATGTCAGATCGTGGATTGTTTCGCGATCATTGACAGTGTCAGATCGTGGATTTCTACATAGAAACTCTTGAAAATATTTATAAACATTTTGGGGGCCCACACTTGGCTGTGGAAGCCGCATTTGGGCCCTTGGGGATCTCAGGCTCAGTGAACCTGTTTCTCTGGCTGCCACCTCGTGGCGAAGTGGTTACTGCACCCGTTGCTTGTCTACAATTGTGGAAGGAGTCGACTTCCTTTCACCTCTTCGTGGATCTGGCTTTTGATTTCTAGAATAAATACTTCCGTGAAAAATCTATGCTGCCCTGCTGGTGGTTTCTCACCTTTGCGTTCCAGAAATTGGGCCAATAGAAGGCAATGGCAGTTCTGAGAGCAGCTTTGTGAGTCTGAACCTTTCAGACTGATTCCAATGAAGGGAATGAAATAGAAGTTACCTCTTGACCTGTCTGAAATTCACATCCAGAGAGCCGAGTGTTCCTCGCAACTTGAAGGCTGTAGGAGTCTGGAGTCAGAGCGGGCCTTCTCTACCGAGACCCCCCGGAGGCTGAGGCCTGCTCTCGAACGAATTCCACCCCTTGAAATGATATGCAAACATTTTTGCTTGTGCATTTTTTCTTGGTGAGAGCTGCTAGACCGAGCCAGATTCTCCTAGAAGTCGGTCTCTCCTGGGACCTGTAATTCCACAAGGAGGAAAGACAGGGCTGCAAATCTGAGTTCTGTATGGTAAGTGAGGATTTGAATCCCTGAAGCACTTGTCAACACACTGATCACCACAGCCTGCGGCTAGATGGCAGAGGTCTGGAGAGCTCCGGAGAAGTTGCCTTTTAACAAATTCCCTGGTGATGCTGCAGGCACTGGTCCGGACGACGCCGTTTAGACCCTGGCTACAGTCTCAGCTCTTGGTGAACAAGCAGATTCCAGGCTTTTAGCGCTGGTGCTATCTTGTGTTCAAATATGTAAAAAAAAAAAAATTAAAAACATCATATGTTAAGATCCCTCCTGACTTAAATCTGCCTTTTGCTGCATCAAAAACAGTTTAAAGATTCTGGGCAACAAGTCTTGCTTTGAATGTTAGACTTAATGCTGTGGTTTGAAGCGGAAAGACAAAAAGTGGTACCTGGAGGACGCGGGCAGAGGAGTTTGACTGGGACATAACAGGGACGCAGTCCGTAGGAGCTACGTTGTGTACTTCCTGCTCTTTTCCTTCAACACTTCTGCTGCCCGATGGGAATTCACTCAAGGAGTATCTCAGAGGTGGCTGTGTGCATTGCTTCTAAGATAAATATCTACACCTATCTTTGGACTCCCTACGACACAAAGAGATTTGACTAAGGGATGCCTCAGACGCCTTTCAGTTTTGGAAATTTCTGCCATGTTTGAAGAAAAAGATACATTGGAAAGTTCAAATGATGCGTTGTCCAGGCGCCATGTATTCACCGCCCATGTTTGATTCTCAGGAGAGGACCTGCAGCTTCTTTCAGGAGCAAATCACCTCCACACAGAAAAACGTCACTATTCAAAAGCGGGTGAGTCCTTCCAGTGTACCGGACGCCTTCCTGAGGGCGCCGTGTGATGACGCCAGCATGCGCTGAAGTCTCAGAGGCTCGGAATGATGACGATGGGAGCCTCTTCTGGCCGTGGAGGTTAGACTGGATCCAGGCTGGGGGGCTCTGCACTCCCGGTGGGCGGAGCTTTGTGACAACTTGACTGGGTTGGCGTCCTTTTGGGTCCTCAGTCTTGTGACTCCCTGTTTTTACCTTTTCTGTCTTACCTTTTCCTTGCCTGCCTGTAAAACTAGAGGACAATGTGGCCCGGGGATTTAGTTCAGCGGTTCCTGCGCCTGTCGTTCAAGCACAAGGACCCGGGTTCGATCCCTGGTAACCACATACAATACTGGGCGTAGAGACTCACGCCCAGCAGCAATCAGTACCACATACCACAGTACCGGGCGTGGTGGCTCACGCCTGTAATCCCAGGACTCGGGAGGCAGAGGCAGGAGGATTGCTGTGATGTGAGTTTGAGGCTGAGCTCAGGGCCTGCCTGAACTACAAAGTGAGACCCTGTCTCAAAAACAAAACAAAACAAACAAAAACAAAAAAACAAAACAAAACAAAACAAAAAACACCCAAAAACTAGAAGACGAAGTTTTCTACTCTTTGCCTCTTAAAGATGTTGTTTGAGAGGGGGAACAATAACCCACAAAGCAGCTTACCAGAGCAGGAGAGGGTGGAGAGAATTTTGCAGACGACAGAGAATCTTGTCCCATGGCACGAAGGAATGCATTTGTTCGTGCCCCATGCGAGCAGGGTGTATCAAGACTTTGGCTGTGGCCAGATTCACATAATAATATGTATGTGAAGATCCCTCTGCAGCTGAGATCAGAAGCAGTAGGTGAAGGGGCAAGGCATTCAGGGGCTGGTATGCTGATGGGAAGGCAGGGATCTTTTTAGCTGGGGAAAGTGAAATCTGATGACAGAAAATCTGTGTCTACCCTTAGCTGGGTACTTTGTGCCCGTAGTGCTCAGCTGTAGGGCGAGAATAGGCTGATTTGGCTCCTGAAAAGGCTGATTTGGTCTTCATTTCCCTTTGGAAGTAGGAGACTGGGAAGTTTCACTGCTTGGATGGAGAAGTCCTGGATCTGTGGTCTAGAAGGCTCTTGTGAGGCTGAGGCTCAATGACCGCCCTACCCCTTTCTCCCACTCTTGTGGAGAAAGAGCCCTGAGCAAGTATTAGAACTCTTAGCTCTTGTCTCTGGAAGGGCAGAATCTTAGTGTGGTTTAAATTAGGTCTCCACAACTCTCTGAGCCTGTTGCCACCTCTGTAAGGTGAAGATGTTGGAACTGATTAGTGGTACAGGTGGAAATCCAGAATACAGATGAATAGAACATTTGAGGACAGTTGAAGGAATGATAATGTAAGAAATCTTTTGGGTATATATCTTTTTTTTTTTTTTTTTGAGACAGGGTCATGCTATAATGCAGCCTGAGCTTGAACTAACTATGTAGCTAAAGCTTGCAATCCTGCTGCCTCAGCCTCCGGAGTTCTGGGATTATAGATGTGAATCACCATGCCTGGCTGTTCATGTCCTACACTCTGAGTAACTACTTTGGAGATAATGATACACAGTATAACAAGTATTGTTATTCTGTTAATGATTATAAAACTTTGTTTCATTTTTTCTTAAAATAATTAATAACAGGGCCGGGGACTTAGCTCAGTGGTTCTGGCACCTGTCTTGCAAGCGCAAGGACCCAGGTTTGGTCCTCGGTAGCCACATACAATACTGGCCGTGGAGACTCACACCCAGCAGCAACCAGTATCACATACCACAGTGCCGGGTGTGGTGGCTCATGCCTGTCATCCCAGCACTCGGGAGGCAGAGGCAGGAGGATTGCTGTGATGTGAGTTGAAGGCTGAACTCAGGGCCAGCCTGAACTATAAAAGTGAGACTGTGTCTCAAAAAACTTAAAAAAAAATAATTAATAACATTTGCTTTCATATTTTTGAGGTGTTATTTTTAGCTATAAATGCATCCACTTTGAAAGCAGTTTGATAAATTCCAACAGAAGGGTAAGCCCCAGTAAACACTCCCACAATTGGGAGAAGGAGTCCATCCCTCTGAATGATTCTCCATGCTCCTCCTTCTGTAGGCCCCTATGTCTACAACTTGACTCAGGTTACTTCTGTTCTTCTGTCTTCAACCTTTTTGCTCATTATCTTAACTTCTAAATGTTGCTGGAACATCGTGGCCCACATTCAGTAGCCTGAAGGAATGCACATTTATTTTCATATTCTGGAAGTCAGAAGTCTAACGTGGGTCAGCAAAGCTTTATTCCTCTGAAGCTTGAAGGGAGAATCTGCTTCCTTGCCTTCTGGAGCTTTTAGATGCTTCTGACGCTTCCTGGATTGTGGCCCCAAATCACACTAGGCTCTGCTTCTAGCATCACATGTTTTTCTCTGACTCTGAACTCTCCCACTCCCTAGACACATGATCTCTGTGAGTCCACAGGGTCTAGTTGGATAATCCTGGGTATTCTCTATCTTAATCACTTTCCCTCTGCTGAGACTGAACACCTGATGTCCACAACTTAAAAGAAGAGAGATTTATTTTGGCTCATGGTTATAGACTCTGTTGTCTGGCTCTGATGCAGAGATAGTGTGGTGGAAGGGTCCAGAGGAAGAAGGCTACTTACATCATGGTGTACAGGAAGCATAACGAGAAGGGAGGGGCCTCAGAGGAAGATTAGACCCTTCTAGTCACAACCCCAGGACCTCCTAACAACAAGTTAGCTGTGCCACCTCCATTATACAACCACCTTGCAAAAGCCCTGTCTCTGGGAGTGTGAGGGGTCCTTCCACATCCAAACCATAACATACTGCTCCTGAGCCTAAGAAGACTGTGTGTCTCTTTCTGCAAAATACAGTCATTCAACAGCTAAGAATCATAAAACTTCAGCATTGCTGAAAAGGATTAATCCAAAGTTTTCTGTGATAATCAAAGCACATTCTTAGCTGTGAGCCCCCATAAAAATCAAAAGGAAAATTAAATACTTCAAACATACAAAGGGGCAAGGTAAACACTCCTGTTTCTAAAGGGGAAAAGGGGGAGGATAGGGAGGAATGGGACCAAAACAAGACTGAAACCTAGCAAGGAAAGCATGGAGTCCTGAAGCTCTGTGATGAAAGGCAAGAGAGGGCTTGGGAAGCCCCGCCTCCTGGGCATTGCCAGTTGCAGCCCTCATGGCTTCTCTCCTGGGGCGGCATTGCTCTCTGCTTGCAGCTTTTCCATGAGTGTCCATGTCCCTGGGGTCCTCGCTCCACTCTTGGCTTCACCCTCACAGCTCCACACAGTGTCTTCTCAGTGGTCCGTTGCCTGGCTTCACAGGCATCCCTTGAAATCTGGATAGAAACCTCTCTGACCCTGTAACTCTTGCATTCTTTGTTCCTGCAAAATCAGCCCCATGTGGATGGCACCAAAGTGTGCACTCACTGGAGCAGGATCTGGGACCCCTTTGATCATGGCTGCTGAGGCCCTCAATGGCTGAGGACTGTGAACAAAATCCCTAGGAACCGATTCCAGAGGTGGCCTTTCTGTGTCAGAGCAAAAAATCTTTCACTTTTATACCTTGGAGTATTTGGAGGGTGGGGTCTTGGTGATTCCTGAGATGACTGAAGTTATTTTTACTATTGTGCTGGTACAAATTATTAGGCTTATTTTTTAAAAAAAATTTGCTTTAAAATTAACTGTGCTTATTGATACATTTTAAGTGAAGTTTGTGATCACAATGATCATTGAGAATTAGCGCCTATACATTACACATCTTGATTTTTATTTTTTCTGTTCATGTAAGTTGCCCTCTTCCCTATATTTGGCTTGTTTTTAGTATTAATCTTTTCAGCAACCGTGTTCTCTAAGGCCCCAACTTTGCAGACACTTCCTTTGTGGTGAAATTGCAAACTTTACAACTTGCTTCTTGCTCTTGATTTTAGATTTCACTGAAAACTGCCTCTAATACTCTTAACCCAGCCTAAACCTTCAGCTGCCTTGAAATTTCCTTCACGAATTAGTCTACCACCTTTAATCTCAGTTTCCTGCAGTCTGGAAGCATGAACAAAATGTAAACAAATTTTCTGCCAACTGTCTGACACACCTGGCCTCCAGCCCAACTTCTCACGGAGTCCTTATTCCCAGCTCAAACCTCCTGAGCCTTCCCTTTACTGTCTGCATTGCTATCAGCATTCTAGTCCTTTGAACTCTGACAAGCATCATTCATCAAGCTCGGCTTACAACATTTGAGGTTTTCTCTAGCTGGCATCTCCAAGTCTTTCCAAACTCCTCCTGCAAGCCAGTTGCAGAGGCTTCTAAACCTCTGGCCAGGTAAATCACAGCAGTGATTTCATGTCTCTTGTGCTAAAGTCTCTCTTAGTCACTTTTCTTTCACTGAGACACGAAACACAACACTTCAATTTAAAGAAGAGCAGGCTTAATCTGGGTTCTGGTTACAGTCTCTGGCTGGCTGGTTCCAAGGCAGAAGCAGCTTGATGGAAAGTCTGGTGAAATAAAGCCACCTACATGATGGAAGCTTGTTGGTGTAAATCCTGGATTGCAGAAGCAATCAAGGAACTCAGAGATGAGTTCAAGAGAAATAGCAGGGGCACAGCCTGGGAGGACTGAACCCTGAGCCCTCTTCCAACAACTCCTTTTATTATGCAGCGCATACAAAAGTAGCAATGTAAAGGAGTCGAAGAACAACAAAAAAGATGACCTTGAGCAGTTTCTGGGACAAGCTCCCAGTATTTCCTGATAACCCTTAAACCACAACCTTGTAAACAGGTGATAACCCTTAAACCACAACCTTATAAACAGGTCCGTAAACGACCTCGGAACCTTCCTTCCATTTGTGAGATTCAGTAACATAAGACTCCCGGGAATGCCAGAGACATCTTGTCGGAGCTCTGTATAACCACTCTCAAGAAGCCTGCTAAAGGTCATAACTTTCCCTACAGAAGCTAGGAAGCAGAGAAGGAAGAGATGGCAGGGAGGAAGACCATTTCAGGTCATCTCTTCAGCACCCTGCCTGTACCCATACCCCATCTCCTAATAACAAGTTAGCTACAGTGCCCACATGATCCAATCATGTAAAAGCTCATCTCTGAGTATATGGGAGCTTTGAGGGTCACTACAGACCCAAACCATAGCCATCTCTTTTCTATGGCCTGACTATGTTCTTCAAACAGCATATGCTGGAAACTCAATCCCTTAATCTGACTGTATTAGGAGAGGAAACCTAATGGGGAGAATTTGGAACATAGGGCTCCACCCTCATTAGTTGATTAAAATTGCCTCAACAATGGGTCCATACAGGACAAATTCGATCTTCACTGCGCCATTTCTCAGCCTTTTTTGACCCTTGGCCTTACACCATAATATGGTGCAGCAGGAAATGCTAGCCACTCCATCTTGGACTTTCCTGCTTCCTGAACTGTAAGAACTACATTCTCTCTCTCTCTCTCTCTCTCTCTCTCTCTTTTTAAAAACTTTTCCAGTTGCAAGACAGTAGCAGAAAGTGCACCAAGAGACTCTTCATCTCAAAATATTTCATCATACCTGTCTTTACAAATACCTTTGCCATATTAAGGGACTCAGGAGCCTTATTCATGGAATCTAGAGATTTGAGGGTGCTTTTGTTTTGTAGCCATTATTCAGTCTACCACTTGGGTAGCATAGGATGGACTTCTAGGTCTGTTGCTAACGTCTCCAGATTAGACCTGTCCTCATGGGGCCTGGGTTGACCTCCTCAGCCACATCTGTTTCTCCGCTTCTTAAACACTCACGCCAAAGAGGGTTTCTCCCCATTCAAATAAAAATAACTAGTTGATATTAATTCTGTATCACATATGCACCAGATACTTATTTAAGCACTTTATACACCATGACCTTACTTAATACAGCAATCAGATGAGGTAAGTGTAATTTTTATTCCAGTTTTACAGCTGAGAAAACAGAGACTCCAAAAGCATAAAGAGCTTTCCCAGGTAGCACAGCTAATGTGATAGAGATTTGAACCCCTAGAAATTCACGTCAGCGTTCCTTCTGCTCACCATTATAACTGGCACAGTGCCTATCCAGAGCATGTCTATGTTTTCTTAGCCCTATGAAGGAACAAGACAGTTTCCCTATTGCTTACAAAAAGGATCAGAATGTCACCCCAAAATGTGCCACTGAGTCACGATGAGCATTTTGAACATTCAAGAAACAATAGACACAAGAGGCGGCGCTTCTGAGCTCCATCTTAATCCTTCAAGCAGAACACAGATGTCCATGGGGATGGCCTTCTGGATGACAAAGAGAAGAATATGGTTGTCACCAGATATGGGGAGCTGATGTCAAAGCAGATCCAAACAAATCTCTCAGAACAACCCTTACCTCCTGCTAGCATGTGAATCCTGTAAGTCCCCCAAAAGTCCACATGGTAAATGCTTGCCTCTGGCCCACTTCTCGGTGCTGTTGGGAAGTGTTGGAAACCTTGGAAGAAGTCTGGCTTACTGTGAGGTCTTCTGGTCCTTGAGGTCATGTCCTCTGTTACGGTTTTAGTGTAAATGGTTCCCCAATTTCGCCTGTGTTTGGGGTGAGGCCTGGTCAAAAGAGGTAAGTTAGCAGGGCATGATCTGGGAGGGTATCATTTTGCTCTGAGTCAGTCTGTCTGTTTGTCTGTCTGTCTGTCTCTCTTTCTCTGCTTCTTCTGTCTGCCATGGTTTGAGCAGCCTCTCTCCACCATGCATTTCTGCTGTGCAGCCAGACAGATGGTCATGGACTGAATTCCCCAAAGCACTGAGCCAGGCAGATCTCTCTTGAAGTTGTGGTTGTTGGGTATTTTGTCTTAGCAGTAGAAAGTGGTTACTATTCCTTTTGAAAGGGATCATGTGACACGTTCTTTCTCTCATTTAATCCTGACCACGAGGTGGACTTGCCTCACCGCACACTCCTGGCTAT
Source organism: Petromus typicus (assembly GCA_004026965.1). NCBI lineage: Eukaryota > Metazoa > Chordata > Mammalia > Rodentia > Petromuridae > Petromus > Petromus typicus. The sequence goes on from PVIR01000576.1 coordinate 90,279, forward strand.
GTTCCTGCTGTTTCTCTCCACCCCACCAAGTTCTAAAGGCACTGAATCTAGCTGACCATTGGCCAGAACCTCCAAGAGCCTGAGCCTAATTACACTTTCCCCCTTTGTTAATTTATTGTGCAGGTGTGTGTTTCAGTGACAGAAAGCCGAGTAGCGGATCTTCCTTTCATGTTTCCCAGATATCTCCCAGTCTTTATCTCACAACTGACCACTTTTAGACTAAATCCTTCTTGTTTTGACTTGTCGCCTCTCCAATTCCTTGTTAAAATGGTATATAAGCTATGAAGCTATCCACTCCGTGGAGGTCTTTTTTCCCAGAAGGTTTCTCTGTATAGTGTTTGTATTTTTATATGTTTTGTTGCTGGTGTTTTGTCCTTTCTTTCCAACTTCATTCTCAGGTCAGCAACAGAGTTTAAGAGGGTAACAATAAGGGCTTTGCTCTCTGTTCCTTCCCTAGCCTTTCTTGCCTCATCTCTGTAGCTCTTCATCCTTCAGGTGTACCATCATCCTGCTCCTCAGGGTGAGCTGGGGGTTCTGAGGAGGCTGAAATTTTTGGAGAAGCTGATAGTAGGGTTGGGGATGTGGCTGAGTGGTAGAGTCTGGTCTAGCAAACATGAAACCTGGGTTTGATTCTCGAGACTAAAAAAAAAAAAAAAAAATTAAAGGGCAAACAATGTGTTGGGAAGAGTTTATATGAGGAAATAGAAATTTGAAAGTGGCCTTTGAGAAGAGCCAGGACAGAAAGAGAGGCAGCAGAGAGGAAATGGAACATGTAAGGAGTGTAAGGGAGAAAGATTCTCACTTACCAAGATGGGCTTCCTTTCCTCTATAGAGTGAACTTTGTGCATTGATGAGGGGTCAGCGATAGTCCCCAAAGGAGAAGCAGGATGAAGAAATGCTCTCCAGGTCTTCCAAATGATGTTCTCCATGTGGCCTTTTATGATTTGGTCATTTGGGAGGTCTGCTTTCATCTTTCCGGATTGCTTTTTGTTACATTTCGTTTTTGCATGCTGGAGCTTCCTGTGCCCAGGAGGTGATGTGTCCTCCTTATACACTTTTAAATTCCGTGTCCTTACAGAAAAAGACTTGCAGAGGATGCATTTGATCCAGAACTGACAGATTTCTCCTTGTAGTCCAGGCTTTGTTCAGGGCACCTCATGAGGAAGCCACTTTTGCAGCAAACTCCACTGGACACTCCAAGCTATGTTAGATCCTGGGGTTCTGTACTGACACATTCTTCTGAGGGTCTATGTACATTGTTCAAGGTGATGATGGCTCACAAGTGTGTCTGCCAGGAGCCGCCGTGGCTGGTGGACATGTCTTTCACATATGGTTGTATGCATCCCAGTGGTTGGGCCAGAGTCAATGACAGGCCATCCTCCGTCTGTTTCTTGAAAGGCGTTGGTTGCTTTTAGGCCTTTATGTGCTTCAAGGCATGACCAGATGAATTACATGTCTGCATTTCAGGGTGCTTTTCTCGAGGCATTGTCAGCTGGGCCAGCCTCACCCCTCTATTCTGAGATTTTCACAATAGTAGTTATGCGATAGATCTTAACATTCACTCTTCAGGAACGCCCGTCCAGACATTCAGCATCTAGGTAGAGATTTAGGAAACACCCCAATCTTGTCTGCAGCGCATCGCCAAAAGGTAATTTAGGCCTGCAGATGGCTCGCAGCTCAAATTTCATGTTCTTTCCTATTAGCTCCAGTTTGAAATGGGACAGTTTTCTGAGTTTGTCTTAAATGCTGAGACTGAACCTGTCTGAAAGCCCATTAACCCTTTTCACTGGATACACACAATAAATAATGTCTCAGTGCTTTAAGCTGATATTATCAACCAACGTTTTGATTTGTGACCGACCCTATCTAACCCACGACATCCTGAACCTAGAGACTGTTAGAATCGTTGGTGGAGTTGCTGAAGGACTGTTGCCAGACTAGGGACAAGATTTTAGCCAATTCCAGTATTTCATTTCCAACATCACATAGCGTTCGGTATAGATTTCCCACAACATACGACTCATGCCTGAAACACACCCCTATTCATTTTCCATGTGGAATATATAAGTATGTATTCCTCTTTCTTATGCAGCTTTGCTCTGCCATCTGGTTTAAATTTGTGTGAAGGCTGCCTGCTCCAAAAAGGGTTAATGACAATGGGGAGGGGGTTCTATTAGGCTCTGCAGGAATCCAAGTTCTCCCAGACACTGAACCCAATCAAAAACAAGCCTCGAGGCCGAGGAGTGCTTCTGGTTTAACCCAGAGACTCTACATTGGCAGGATGAAGGCCACATGGAGAGGACAGAAGAGGAGAGAAGGAGATAGGGGAGGACAGGGCAGCATAGCACAGGCCAAGAGAAGGAGACAGGGAAGGGGACACTGCGGTTCTAGCACCAGCAATAGCACCACTGCAGGAACATCTGCCCAGGGTTTGGCCTGTGTAATCACAACTAGCATATTACAAACATAATGAAAGGCACATTTCTGCAGTTGTATTATATACAGGCCCAGGACGTTGTAACGTTACTTGTTTAAATGTGGCGCACATTGGATGCAGAAGTTTAGGCTCTTTGGCAAACACTTACCCAACAATATTATACTCATAGGGACATAATTTCTCACAAGATTTCAGACTCATTAAGGCAGGCTTCTCTTTCAGAGGGTTAACTTAAACATTTGACCCATTCCAGTCCTTGTGTAGATCTGTGAGAATGTGAACTCCTCTTTTCCAAGTAGAGTCACTTTAGGATGGGTGGGCAGAACTCCTGGGATAAGTATTTCCCTAAGGGCTGTCCAAACAAAGGAATTCATGGAAGATGAAAGTGAGGGTAGCTCTCTGGAGAGGCTCTAGCCAGGAACATGGCCCAGCTGTGACCATAGTAAGCAGTGAGTCAGGATCTTGATTATTTTATGTTTTACAGGTTCACTGTCATTGTTACACTGGGTCTTCCACTCTGGTTGTAGGGGAAGCAGAATAGGGAAATGACATTGTGTCTTAAAGTGCAATGTGGTGCAAAGGGGGACAGTGTGACTCTGCTTGTACACCCGGGGTGCTGTGTATCCCCATATTTCTACTGATCCTCGTGGGCAGTTATCTATACTTTATCATTTGCAATTGCATGGAAATTTCCCATATCTAGTTCTGTCTTCAAAGCTACCAAGCTCCCCTCGGTGAGGATATTTAGTATTTCTTTTAGTATATCTTGAGATTTAGTAGCGTGTTCAACGCATGTAGCTAGTGACGGAGTTTCTGGGTATTATCCCAAAGTGAGTACTGTTCCATCTCCCCGTGAGGGATATGCTTTCACCTAATCCCTTTTGGTAGTGGCATACTCACGAAAGGTAGCAAGAAGCACCCATAACTCCTAAGTAACATAATAATACAGGATAACAAAAATCGACTTCCACTAACCAAACTGATTAGTTTTCACATTTGATTATTTTTTTTCTTTAAAAGAATGGTGCGAGAGACTGAGCTCATGGCCTTTGCACAAAATTGAACTCAAGCCCTTCTTCTTTCATTTTGAGGAAGGCTCTCGTCACATTTCCCAAGCTGAGCCCAAATGCGCCATCCTCCCGCCTGAGGATCTTACCATGCTACCTCACTTATTTGATTTTTCCCCCCCCCCTATATGTCCCAGCGGATGACCCAGCGTATCAGAATTCTTCCGATCTGGCTTCCGTGAATTTCCTGTAATCTGCAACTGTGCTATTCATGTATCCGCAGCGCCCGTGTCCCGCGGGCATTTGTGCTCTCCGGAGCCCCACCCCACTCACACCCTCTCAGCCTGAGCGCAGGTGTCCGGGAGAGCGCCGAGGAACTGCGGTGGACATTCAGCTTCGAGAAGGACGGTATCCAGAATGTACACGTACTTGGAACAGCCTCGCCTGCTTCACGTAGTAGTTTGTGGTTTGTATGAAAGGCACAGGGAGAAGAAGACAGCAGGAGGAAGATACGTATACCCTCACTTTGGGGATAGACTGAAGGCGAGGTTCCACTGGGGACAGAGCAGCCCCGGAGCAAAGAAGCCGGAAGGAGCTTGGAAACTGGGAAGAGTTTGAAATCAAAAAGCGCTTGGAAGAAGCTGCTTGTAGACATTTGGTTTGCGGTCTCATGGAAACGGAGGCGATATTAATTTTTGAAACAGGAGAGCATTTTGTGTCATATAGCATGTGAGAAACCCTAGTCTGTTTCTGACTGGGGACCACGCCAGGCTAACCATTGCTACCCACTGCACCGCGATCTGCCACGTGGGCTGTAGGACTGGCAGGGAATGGAGATTGCTTGTTTCTTCCACTGGTGCCGGAACCCCTCCCCTGAAATCCTCCCCTGGGGCTTCTGCTGTCCCATGGGGTGCGAGATTTGCAGTTTCCTCGCTCAAGTGTCAGAACCTTCCCTCCGGCTGTGCTAACTCACCCCCCCCCCAAGCTCAGAATTTATGGAGCCCAAGCCCAGATTCCGGCTCCGACGGGCCTGAAACTCTCTCCTCCTCCCACTCTGGTCTTCCCAGCTTCTATCTTTGCTTTGTGGGAGCTGCCAGATGTCAAACAATTCCATATTCTGTGGCTTCAAGATCCAGGCAAATGTCCATGAAGGAGAGAATTGTAACCATTGAAATGCGGCGTGAATACAAGGCCCTGGATCCTGTTGTGGGCGAAGATGTTGAGCGATTTGAAATGACTCTCCCGGGAGCTGGTTGTCAAATTTTTTGGTGTGTTCAGGAAATGTCTGCCACATTTTACATCAACATTTTCAAACTGCAAGTGAGTAAAGTGCTGACTGGTAACAATGGCTGAGGGGAAATGAGTGGTCACAGGGCCTGCGGCAGATTAGCTGGGCTAATCCAAGTGACTTGCGTTTTAATTGAAAACAACAACAATGACAAGTCTGGCTCAAGACGACTATTCCTCCTGCTTTATGGAGGCAGATAACACCCATCCTGTGACATGAAGCCATAGACTCCATCTTGGAGTCTTTATATACATGTTACCAGGGCAAAGAATGGGCTGCCTTCCGGTGACCCGCCATTACTCGTATTCCCAGGTCCGGAGGGGTCGGGTCAGAATATAACTATACATACCTCAAGTCACACCTTTGCTCAACAGTTTCAGGTCTGTCACTCAAAGGCTTCAAAGGACTTGTGTTTATGATCTTTGAGTCAGCTATTTAGGATTAAGGTTAGGATTCTCAAATTTAACTTCCACCAGATTCCTCAGAAAACTAGGACTTGAAGTCCCACTTGACCCTGCTATTTCCCTGCCAGGTATCAACGTGAAAAAATTAAAAGATTCATATCACAGTGACATATGTACGCCTATGTTTATAACAGCTCAGTTTATAATAGTTATATCTTGAACACAGCCCAAATGCCCATTAAAAAGGAGGAGAATGGATAAAGAAGATTTTTTTTTATAAAAAGAAGTATTACTCAGCCAAAGAATGATAAATTTGACTCATTTATGCTCAAGTAGATGCACCTTGAAGACATACTCATAAGTTAAATAAATAGGGCACAGATGTGTAAATACCATATCATGTCTCTGGTATGATAAACTGAAGGTGTAAATAAGTTCTAAAATGTGTAATAGGTATTATGAGATAGGAAGAAAATGTTCAAAGGAAAAAGGGGAGTAGGGGCTAGTAAAGAAGGGAAAGAAAAAAATTCATGGTAAAAAATGGAAGCAAAGCTTATGGCAGGGGTGTATGGAGGGCAGGAGAAGGGGAAAAATGAGAATCAAGATGTGTCATGTCCTGGTACGAACTCTCAATGTTGGGTGTGATCCTAATGTATATATAAAATATACCAATAAATGCAATTAAAAAAATTTAACTTCCACAGTGAGCCTCTGCTCTTAGTTGAGATTAGTGTCTCCTCTCCTGTGCATCGACACGAAGGCAGGTAGGGGCCAACAGCGAGGCCCCTCTTTCTTCTGTGCCAACTACTGACTCCTTGGCTACAGATGTGCTGGCAGGTGATCCTTCCACCATGTTTACGGGAGAAACACAGCCCAAACTTCATCAGTTTCCTCAAGAGCATACAGTTAGGAAGGAAGGGAAGCAATGTTTGAACTCAGGACTCGGTGCTGCTGAAGCCTGCTCTCTTCTCTGTATTTCTAGGTTTCAAAGCTCTGTACCTGACTGACAATATCAGTATCACTTGGGAACCATTGGACAAGTGAGTTCTCAGTCCTCACACAGTCCTGAGAATCAGAAACTCTGTGGGAGGGGGCCGCCCATCTGTGATTACAGTTCCCTCCCAGTGTGACTCCTGCTGTGTGCTGAGCTTGCTTCCTGTGTGTCCTGTGATGCATGTTATTTTAGCCACCGGAGTGGAAGCTTCCTGAGGGTGGGACTGTGCCCTCACCCTTCTCAGGAGCAGGCATTGTATGGCACACTGGTGTGGATGCAGAAAAATAGCAGCAGGTAGCAGACACTGGGCTCTCGCTCTAAGCCAGATGAGGTGGGTGTGAAACTTCCGTGGGCCGCATCTCATTTGGTTATGAGAACAATCCTGTGGAGTGGGTGCTATGACCTCCTGCCGTTTGCAGATGAAGACACCGAGACTCACATGGGAACCAGGACCCACGATCGGATGTAGCATGAGATGAAGCCAGGAGATGAACCCAGAGGATCTGCCTCCCGGACTCAATCTCATACTGCCGGCTGCCGCCTTCTGCACACATAGACTGAATGGAGTGTGAGTGTCAGACCATTCCTGTGCCCTGTGGAGGGAAAATCAAAAGTGTAAAAAGAAGAGAATGGAAATACAGAGCTGTGGCTAGAGAGGTCTTGGATGTCTGTTGGGAAGGAAAACATCAGTTATACAGAAGTGTATTAACAGATATCCACTACTGTCATACAATACTTGAAGCCTTTAACTTGGAAAGAGAAAATGTTGGTTTGGCTCATAGTTTCGGAAGGCTCAGTCCAGGCTTGGCTGGCTGCATGCTCTGGGCCTCTGGAGAGAGTGTGTTACGGCAAAAGATTGAAGCAGACTGTTTTAATCTTGAGCCAAACAGCAAAGATGAGGATACAAAGGTCCTGCACTCTCCTTACTGGCCTAAGGACCTTCTATAAGGTCCCACCTCCTACAGGTCTACAAAGGCCTCCCAACAGTGCCACATCCGGTCCAGGCCTTTGATACATAGACCATTAGGGGGTCCTCGTCCAAGCCTGGCCAGGAAGCAGAATTCTCAGGTTCCCTTAGTGAATTCTTTGTAGACCCAGTCATCTGGACTTCCTGTTTGGGAATTGCGTCTAATCTGCTCAGTCCTGTTGGACTAAATAGTACCTGAATGCCTTGAATTGCATTGGAAAGAGCAGCTTTTGGGGAGTCAGGGGAAGCATGAGAGGGACAGGAGACAGGAGTGTCTATGGGTTCCCATTCTGGTAAAGAGGTTGAATCCGTACTGCTTGGTCCAGGTCTTGATTGTGCTGTTCAGAATCAGTGTTATATTAGACACCAGACATCCTCTCTGTGGTTCAGTTATTTTCAGCTGTAAAACGGGGAAGAATAATAGCTCAGAAGTTCATGTGCAGCTTGTATGAGGCTAAGTCTTGGAGAGCTTTATATACGAAAAGTGCTATATGGAAAATTCAATGTGTACACTGTGACCACTGGAGATACGCATCACTCTTGATTTCCAACATGAGATATTTTCCCTGCCTGAACTTTGTTCCCTGGATGTGTGTGATATCTCAGAACTTGCTGCAGAGGCGATCAGCCTTAGATGACTCTGAGGTTGGAAATGACCAGATGATCCCTTTGTCACGGAAACTTTTCTAAAGCAGACAGGACTCCTCATAGACCAGCAGTAGAGACACAGAACGGTAGGTGGCGCTGCTCCGCATTCCAGCTCTGAAGACAATAGCATTTCACAGCCTGGCTTTGCCAGGGTTCCCCCACTGAACAGCCTCTTCCCCTCCTCTCCAATCCCTCCTCCGGCACCAAAGCCCTTTCCAAAATGTCTTCACCCTTCATGTGACGCCAGCGCACAAATCCCCCATTCCAAATAAATGAGAAAGAAACCCCTTTCCACCAGGTTTTGCTTGTGCCCCGGCAACCCAGAGACTGGATAAAATTTCGAGGCAGGGCGCATGTGTGTGTAATTGCTTCCTGCGAGGAGGACCTCCAGAGTCTGCTCCAAATGAGGTGTTAATGATGTGTGCCACAGGATTTGTTACTGGAGCAAAGGCCCATCTGGATGGACTATATTAAATTGCTTTTTATGTGGATGTGGTCCGTCATGGAGTCCGGTCCCTCTTCGTTAGGGAGCATCCTGCAATAGGAGAAAGGAAAAAAAAAAAAAAAAAAACATGAAAAGTAAAACCCCAAACGACTTCCGCCCCCTTTCCTCTGCTGAGTCACTGGGATCGCGTTGGTTTAGGCTCCTTCAGATCTCATGGACTTTGTCGAGGGAGGGAACACCTAAGAGACAGAGCCTGAGATGTTGTTAGTGGACACATTGCTTGAATTATTTTGGAAATAATAATTAATCATATTAATTATACAGAATATGGCATTCCCATAGATGCATATACTGCACATGGATCATATCTGCCTCCTCACCTATCTCAGCAGGCAATGAGGAGTAAGATCTTTGGTGTGTGGTCTGAAAACAGCGTGGGAGGAAAGTAAGTAACTTCACAGTGCTCTGGAAGATGGGTGAGTGGAAGGAGTTTTGACTGGAAGATAGTTCTTCCAAAAACTCTGAGGTGAGGGCGTGGATTTACAGAAATATCAGCTCGCTACCAAGGTACTGTAGACTTTCCCTGGGGTCTATCCCAGGCTCTTGTTATCCTGAACGAAGCACTGGACAGGAAATAAAGTCACAAGGCGTTCCATTTGTGAATGGGAGATATTCGAGGTGGGAAAAGAAGTTGCTGTGTGGCACAGGGCGAGGGTCAGGCAGTTGGGGGTAGGAAAAGAGTTACATCCCTCAGAGTTCAAAACAGGCAGGTGACGAGCTCACAGTAGCCACTGTCCTCTAAACCTTCCCATTCTGTCATCAGATTAGCCTGTCTTATCAAAAAGCCACTTGGCTGCGTGCTGGGAGAATTGAAAGTCGCGTCCTCTGTCTGGTAACGGGTGCAGGGCTTGGGCACATGTCTCTGCCATGCCCACTTGCCCAGCCACTTTGCCTCATGCAATTCTCCCACCTTTGAACTATGTCCTGACTGGATTTGTCTCTAGAATTTATGTCAGGCCACTTCATTTGTATGAACAAGAAGAAATGTTCAGAGAGGCAAAGCAATCTGTTCCAGGACATAGCACTGTTATCAAAAGGGATTTTTATTTTAAGGGGACGGCTGTTAGTTAGATTGTGGGTAAAAACAAAAAACAAAACAAAACAAAACAACCGTCCTTCTAATTCCTCATGCTTTCCTTTGCAAGTGACTTCTCACTTGCCAACATGGTAAAGCTACTGACTTGGGAAGTGCAGACTGTGGCTGGGATCCCAGTATTCCCTACAGATTTAGTCAGTTGTCCTCCCCCCCCCCAGCAAACAGGTGATTTCGCTGCCTCCTAGCACAGCTGCGAGAAGTAGGTGAGTTTTAAACAATTATAAGCATTAAACTTACTCACATATTGACCCACTAAAACTTGATTTGGCTTCACAAGCTGCCAGTTCTCCTAATAACTGTTTGGGAAACATGCTCTTATAGATCCTAGCTAGCAGAGAGAGGAAAGCATCTTTGTCTCTCGGTGTGAGGAAACCAGTGCCTAAAACTCAAGGGATGTAAATTGATCTGGCTGGATCAAAGTAAAATTCCTAATCTCCTCAACCATTTTATTTAATCTTTCCTTTATGAAGTCATGCTATGGGCTGAATGATTGTATCGGCACACATACACTCATATTAAATTGTTTTAAAAACATTTTTGGTACTGGGGATTGAATCCAAGGCCTTCACACTGAGCTACATCCCCAGCCCTTTACAGTTTATTTGTATTTTGATATAGGTTCTTGCTAAGTTGGTAAATTGCTCAGGTTGGGATCACACTTGCAGTCCTCCTGTCTTGGCCTCCATGAATGCTGGAATTGTGGGCATGTAACTGTGCTGGATTTAGTTAAATCTTACTGTCCAGTTGAATGGTACCAGGAGGTGGAAACTTCCAGGATCTTAACTCCTAAGGTGGTTATGTCACAGATAGGCTTACAGCCTTTACAAGAACAGAGTTCTGAGAGATCTTTCCCTCTTTCCTTCCTGGAAGGACACAGTGAAAAGATGATCCTTCATGAACCAGAGAGTGAATCTATTGGTGTCTCATCTCAATCTTGGACTTCCCAGCCTTCAGAGTGGTGATAAATAAATATACATTATTTCTAAGCCACTAAGCCTCTAAAATTTTTCTGTAGCAGCCCAGGCAGCCTAAGACAAATAGGGCATAAAATACATATGGGAGAAGCTGGAACTTGCTGTAGAAATTGGGACCTGTGTGAATGAGTGTTCATGGTATCATGGCCACTCTGCTGATGTAGCCTCCGGCACTGTTGGTCCAAATTCAGAATTCATTTCAGGCGACTGACTGTCCATAAATAAATACGTTTCCTTTATCTTGTTAAAGGCAATAAGAGGCTCCTAGAAATGTTTACAGCATGAGGTTAATGAGAGTTGTTAATGTTTTCTAAACGCTCTTGAGAAAGGCTGGATGCGCACTGGTGTGCATCTGTATTCTAAGAAGGGATTGGTTTGGAGCATTGTGGCCAACATGACTGGGTATGTTTCATTAATTCTGCAGCTTCATCTTTTAATTAACTTCTTGTTCTTGTCTTTGGTGAAATATTAATTATTTTTTAATCATCATTGGGATGCACTTTAAGGAGAAGCAGCTGGAATCGCCTAACCTTAGTTTCATTATACAGATAGGTGTTATAATAATTAACTTAATTAGCTTGTCACTGCTTGCATAAAATATGACTGGATTTGCAGAACAGATATTGCTTTGCTGATCCAAGGTTAATTAAAAAATAGAGCCTGTAGGAGGTCAGGCTAAATGCAGTTGGTGATACCCTGATATCTGAGCAGCTCAAAATGGAAAGATTCTGCAGTGGGCCAGGACCAGAGCACAGTTCTGAAGCCGCCTTTGGTGTCTACATCTGAAGAAGGAAGAAGCCATATCCACCACGGCCAAGAGGTGGACACCCATTCTGAGCAATCTCTCTCCACTTCTGGGCTTCTTGTTCTGGATCCCTGCAGAGAGGGAAGGTCCTCCTGCCGCAAGACAGCGAAGGAAATGAATGAGATATTTTCCTTGATGTGAAGGTGACTGGCACCTCTTGAAATCTGAATATACTTTAATATAACGCAATAAAACCAAGAAAGACCATGGCTGACATTCACGACTCCTTTTTTCTGTGCCAACTGCTGGGCTACATGATTCATAAGTAGTAACTCACCTAATCTCACAGCAGTGCTGGGAGGCAAATAGGATTATCCCTGTTTTAGAGTTGAGAAACTGAGTACCAGACACATTAAATAGTTAGACAAAAGTTACATGGCTAGTGATACAAGCAGGGTTTACTGCAGGTAGTCCAGCTGCACAAAGTGATACTTATCTATTGCTCATTCATAGTTGCTTGTGGATGGAATATTACTATATGGTGCTGTCTACTAGTTATAATGATGAAAATAAATAGGATTACTGCTTGAGTGAGAAGACCTGACCTGCAAACTTACTCCACAGAACCAGGAGCCCTTGCGATCAGAAAGCTGATACTTCATGTTTATTTCTAATCAAAATGCTAGGGAACCAGCCTGGGTTTGGAAGAATAATTTTTCTTGTTCCTTGTCAATACGTGGGTATGTTTAATGTTTATAACTGTTTTTGTTTTGTTTTTTAATTAACACAGGAGCCCATTAAGGGCTGATTTGGCTTCACAATCAGTCAAGCCTTCTAACAATTCATTTGGAAGAGTAAATGTGCTGCCCAGAGAAATTCACAGCTTTGCACTCTTTGAGATAAGCGCACCCCACAGCCTTTGGAAATGGTTCATTGCATCAAGGGCGGGCTGTCGGGAAAAATAATAGAAATTTAGAACTGAAGTGGTTACATAGTAGTGCAAGATGTTGTTGGCATCCGCCCCGAGATGTTGACTGTGTTCTTTGGAGACTGTGAGGAAATTTTCTATTGAACAAATGCTACCTGAAACTGAGATAGACTATGGTTGACCTGAGTTATTTGTCTACATTGCTGTGAAAATGATCGAAAATCATTTTCTCTGATTCCTCTGAGATTACTGGGGTTGCTGACTCCCTCCACTGGAATGACTGAAATTTATTTTAAACTTAGCTATTTGTTCAAGCCTGCTATTATATTACTATAAGCTGTTATTAATTTGCCGTGGAGTGATGTGTGGTTTGGATGCGGTGGTGCTGATGTGGTTTGCTGTATAGGATGCTAAGTGTAAGACGGAGGCTTGGAGAGAAGGAAAATGAGAATGGTTTTCCAGAATGTCTGTTAATGTCATTGTGGCTGTGAGTCATGTGCCACATGCTGCTACTATCTGGATATTGTCTTTTTTTCCCTCATAGATTATAAAATCCAAAAAGTAGGAAGTGACATAGGAATAGAAAGCACCATTATAGAATTTAAAATATAAAAGAAGAAAAGGATAACATGCAACACTACATAGCAGCAGTCCTTTGTATCCTGAAGGAGCACTTTCCAAGACTCTGGTGCAGGTTTGAAACGTGACAGCATTGAATACTGTGTTTTTTCTGTTAAATATCTATGATGCAGTTGAATTTGTAAATTATGCACACTAGAGTTGAACAAAAATAACTAACAGTACAATAGAACAAGTATGACAATGACTGTACCTTCTCTTTCCTAGAACATCTTATCGTTGGGCCACAGTTGACTGTGGGTAACTGAAACTGTGAAGGTGAAATAGTGGGTAAAAGGAACCCCCTGTACACAGAGCATAGATTGCACCTCACTGAGGAACTAATGATGATTTTGAAGAGAAGAGCTCTCAGGGATGGGTTGCCAAGGCCCTGAGAATCAGACACCTAGGGTCTTATTAGTTCTTTTCCTCCTGGAGCTCACGGGCAAGGGGAGGAAAACGCTGTCACTCAGACAGCATAAGCAGCCTGAAAGGATGTCTTTGGAAATGGAATGGATTAACAAAGTGGGGTACACCCAGGCAATGGGAGACCACTCATGTGTAGATGGAAACAGATTGTCAATGCACACAGCAGCATAGATTTAAAAGACCTTGTGCTGTGTAAAACAGACAGTTTCAACAAGTAGCATAGAATAGAATTCCATTTCTAAGGCATTCTAAAAAAAGACAAAACTGTTGTAACAAACAGTAGTTCAAAGTCAATGATTAGAGTTAAGGTGAGGGCATAGCTATCTAACTGTACACAGGGACTTTTCGAGATGATGTACCTACTTTGTACCATTATCATAGTATGATTAGGCAAATCATTGCATGTGTTAAAACTCAGAAGTGTACACACATCAAAAACCCCTCTGACTACTTTCTGTTCATTCAAAGGTATTATTATTTTAACAAAATTATTTCTATATTTCCTTTCTAATAGCAGTTTAAAGTAAAATCACAAAGGTCTACCATGTTTCTTTTTTGCTAGAATGCTACCATATAATTCTGCGTCTGAGAGTTGTTCAGGGCTTGCTATAAAAGACTACAAAAGTCTTGCAGAGGGTCTGCTGCTTCCTTGAGAAGCTCTGTGAGGGAGCCCAGGGCAGGCACAAAGGCAGCTCAGAGCTGGGAGGTAAGACAAACCTTAGGAAAACACTCTTGTGCAATAAGGGTGTGTGTTCATTCCATCCAGGTCTCCTCAAATCATGCTTCGGTTTTGTGAGCCCAGATCTTAAAAGAATGATAGTTCTGTGTGTTTGTTTCACTTATGTCTTTGGTTATTGTAGATTATCCATTAGCAACAAAAGAGTTAAAATTTTCAGCAGTGAAAGTCCCCATTAAGTAATCCCACCCAGCTCATACTAAAAACAATCATAGGATAAGGCACTAATGTGACCCAAACCAGCAGAAGATAAACGTACATCTTTGTCCTAGGGAGACCAGAACTTCTGTGAGGCCGTGGTTAATGACCTTGTCAACTTGCACCTTCATGTACAAATTTAGCAATAAGTCAGGTATTCTTGGAAGGTTCACAAGAGACAAGAGGTCCTGGACTACACATTTCTGAGATATTTGCCTTTGGGAACTCAGACCAATTCTCAGCAATTCAATCCCTTACAAAAGGCCCAGTTTCTCACCCTGATGCTGTACTCCTCTCTTGGAACTTGCCCACTGAATTAACATTTTTGCGTTTCTTCACAACTGGTAAATCCTTTTACTGCCTATGTCACTGGCTGTCTATACACTGTCTCACATGGCAGTTACTTCAAGTAATGAGGGCTTATTAAAAGTCTAGGACATGACTTGATTGTCATATTCTGGTACAAACTCTCAATGTTGAATGTGATGAGGATGTGTGTTCATAATGTACCAATAAAGATTTAAATTTAAAAAAAAGAAGTCTAGGACATGGAATTTGGCCCACTGGCACCACACCTGCCTGGGAAGTGCAAGGTCTTAAGTTTGATTCATAGCAGCAGGAGAAAAATTCCTACTTATTTTAACAGAGTTAAAAATCTACTCTAACATAGGACCCAGGAAAGCCAGACATTAAAGTCTGGAAAAGCATAGGAGGCAGTTCCCGGGGCTGGACCTTTGCTGTGTGTTCCACCACTTCTTCCTGTAGCACTACCCTTCGGTTTATTTCTTATCTCAGTCCCTGGCATCCCTTTTCTAGTCATGGCTTTAGTTCACTCACAGTTCGTACTTGTGAACTTACCCTTCTGTTCACAGTTACAGTTCTACTCATGTGACCATCACTGCTAACAGCGTCCTTCTTGATGTGTGTCCAGTCTGGTCCACCACATGTTTCTTTGACAGTCTGCATCTCTGGCTGCTGGCCAGCTTGTGAACAGGAATGCTCAGTTCCTGGCCTGTGTCATGTGGTGCCCTTCAGGGACAGTCATTCCACAGAGGCTGTGGGCTTGGAGCATCACACTCATACCACCAAGTATAAAATAACACAATTAGCACCCAAGCTAAAACACAACAAAGTGGTACTTTTTCCCCCCAACAGAAAAGTGCTAAGAGCCATAAAGATCTGAAAATTTACCTGCTTTCAAAGGAAGCTGTCAGTCTTTCTCAGGTATTGAATATAAGCAGAAGACAAAGGACTTTATTATAGCACAGCAGAGTACAGGATCTTCTGATTTACATCAGTTGTCCGTAACTTTGAGCACCTGTGGACAGAGAGGACACAGATGAGTCTAGATGAATCCCTTGTGGTGCGCTGTTACAAGACAAAAACCCTGAGTTTGGAGGATTTATTTACATTTTTGTTATTATTTTTGTTTTGTAGAATTAGGGATCCAGCTCAGGGGTGTCTTTCATTGAGCTACATTCTCAACCCTTTTTTATTTTTTTAAATTTCTGGACAAGGTCTCACTAAGTTGCCCAGGTTGGGTTTGAATTTACAAACTTCCCACTTCAACCTCTGAAGTAGCTGGAATTGTAGGCTTCTGTCCCTCTACCTGGTGGAATCACTGTTCTTGTAGTGTGTGACCAGCACGTCTGCCCTTTGCAGGTGCTGCCATATCATCCCTCAAGAGGACTCACTGAAAACAGCCTCAGACATGGATCAGGCAAAGGGGCCAGGATCTTGCATCACTCATACTCACCTACCATTTGCAGGGAGCTCCATGCTGTGGTGGAGGGAGACTGTTCCCTTAGATATAGCTTTCCCAGGCCATATTGAAATAATGGAGAATGAATTGGACAATAACTGGGGTGTAAATAATTTCTATTTTTTATCACTAATTTTTCTTAAAATCGTTGTCATTTTAAGATTAAAAAGTGACAGAGTTCACATTTTCTTCCTACCCTCCTCTCAAAAATAGGTTGGCTAACAGCAATTAGACAAGAGAAAGAAATAAAAGGAATAAAGATAGGAAAGGAAGAGCTTAAACTGTCATTATTTGCTGATGACATGATATTCTGTGTAGAAGATCTTAAAAAACTCAGCCAAAAGACTGCTAGACATAATTGCTAGATTTAGTAGTGTAGCTGGATATAAGGTAAACCCTCAAAACTCAATAGCCTTTGTACAGGAACAATGAACTCACTAAAAGAGAAATCAGGGAATCAATTCTTTCACAATAGCATCAAAAAAAGAGAAATATTGAGGAATCAATCTAACAAAGGAGGTGAAAGATCACTTCTCTGAAAACTACAGCATTCTGAAAAGAGCGATCGAAGAAGATATCAGAAAATAGAAAGATATCTCTTGTTTCTGGGTAGAAAGAAACATTATCATCAAAATGGCTATACTCTCACAACTACTATATGGATTCAATGTAATCCCAGTTGAAATCTCAACAACATATTTCAGAGAGCTGGAGAAAATAATCCAAAAATTCATCTGGAATCACCAGAGACCTAGAATAGCAAAGACAGTCCTAGGCAGCAAGACCATGGTAAGGGGTATCACAATCCCCAGCTTGAAACTACTACAAAGCCACTGTCATAAAAATGACATGATACTGGCAAAGAAATAGACTCAAGGATCAGTGGAAAAGACTAGAAGATCTAGCAGAAATCCCAGATATAGTAAACCACCTCGTCTGTGACAAAGGAGCCAGATACCTTCATTGGAGGAAAGATAGTCTCTTTAACAATGGTTCTGAAAAAACTGGGTTTCAACTTACCAAAGATTAAAGCTAGACCTATGTCTTTCTCCACACATCAAACTCAAATCAAAGTGGATTAAAGACCTAACTATTAAAAAAGAAACACTAAGCCTTTTGGAAAATAGATCAGGCAGAACTCATGAAGACCACTGGCGTAAGGAAAGATTTTCTGAACAAAATTTCAGCAGCACAGGAACTAGCAGAAAGAATCAACATCTGGGATCTCATCTTACTAAACAGCTGTCCAGCAAGAGAAACCACTCGAAGAGAAAACAACAACAACAACAACAATAACAACAACAAAACAACCTACAGCTGTTTCTCAGACAAAGGACTACTATCTAGAGTATATACAGACTTAAAAAAAAAAAAAAACACTCCCTCAATTTAAAGACCTAATTAAAAAATGGGAATCTAAAATAAGCAGATATATATATTTTTTCAGATAAAGAAGTAAAGGCAGCTAAGAAATGCTCAACATCGCTGGTAATTCCTGAGATGCAGATGGAAACAACCCTGAGATTTCACCTCACTCTACAATGAATGGCTGCTATGATGAAATCAACCAACAACCAATGCTCGAGGGGGCGGCAAAGGGAAGGCTGCGTTGATAAAGGAAGCCTTCTCCACTGTTGGTGGGAAGGTAGACTGGTGCAACCTTTGTGGAGGTCAGTGTGGAGACTCCTTAAAACACTAGGACTTGAGGTCCCATTTGACTCTGCTATTTCCTTGCAAGAAATATACATGAAAAAATTAAAAGATTCATATCACAGTGACATATGTGCACCCATGTTTATAATGGCTCAGTCTGTGATAACTAACTCTTCAAACAGCCCAAATGCTTGTCAGCTGGAGACTGGATAAAGAAGATGTGTTTAAATATATATATATATATTTATATTTTATGTATAAAATATATATATATTTATATATATAAATATATATAAATACAATGGAGTATTACTGTGCCATAAGAATGACAAATCTGATTCATTTATAGTTAAGTGGATGTACATTAAGGGCATACTCATAAGTGAAATAAATAGGACACAGATGTGTAAATACCATTTCATGTTTCTGGTATGAGAAGCTGAAGGTGTAAATGAGTTCCAAAATGTATGATAGGTAACATGAAATAGGAAGAAAATGTTCAAAGGGAAAAGGGAAAGGAGGGGGTAGGGATAAGTAAAGAAGGGACAGAAAAATACTTGATGGTTAAAAAAAAAGAACCTAAGCTTATGTATATAGGAGGTAGGAGTTGTAAGCAAGGGAATGGAAAAAAATGAGAATCAAGATGCGTCATGTACAGGAAAAATTTTCAATTTTGAATGTGATCATTATGTGTGTATAAAATGTACCAATAAAGTCAGTTAAAAAATAGGTTGGCTACCTGTAAGACTGTAATTACTAACTGTGGTCACGGGATAGCCAAAAACACTATCAGGAGTCAATTCTGTTCAGTGGAAGCTCAGGCTTCCAGCCAAGAGAGGCAGCAGCAGGTCACTGCAGTAACCCAAAAGCAGAGAACTTGCTGGTTCACACCACTGAGCATGCTGGGTCCCTTTTTGCTCCTGGAACCCCAGACTTGCCTTCCCAAGTAAACATGCCCCTCAATAGAAAACTGAAAAAGTAAGGGTTTGAAAAGGGAATGGGAGAAAATAAAATATACTTTTGAAAAAAGAAACCTGAAAAGTGACTTTAGTCTAGGAAGCCTCTCCCACTTCATCCATGATCAAACCTTCAGCTCTTCTCTTCTGAGTGATTCATTGGTCTTTTATGGAATCCATTTTGGTGATTCAAGGTACAGAGATCCAGTATCTATCCCAAAAGATAGGCAGCAATTTTGGGTTGACTTTCCAAGGTTACATGGTACTTATAGCAGTGGTTTCCTGTTCCTGCATGCTTATTGCATATGAATGTGCAATAGGCTAAAGGTTGTTTCACTCACAACTAAATGAAGGGGACATTTTATTGTCCTCATTTTGTAGTTGGAGGAACTAATGCTTGTTGAGGCTAAGAAGGTTTCTAGCGTCACACAACTAGGAAGTGTTGAAGCCAAGTTTGGAAGCCAGTGCTAGCGCAGCAGCCCACCACGCTCATTGTCACTGCCTCTCTTACACACTCTTGAACCTGGACTACCTCAGACTGCTTGCATCTCAGAGGCCTACAGAATAGGGTGAATGGCTGTGTTAGTATCAGGTCATTGCGAAGCAAGCTTCTTCATCGCAGCGACTGTATCAGTCAACTTTTCCATCGCTGGGACAAAAATCCCTGAGGAATCCAACTTAAAGGAGAAAAGTTTAATTTTGGCTCAAAATTTGAGAGATTTCAGCCCAAGGTCAGGTTCCAGATTTCAGCCCTGGTTCCAACAATACAGTAGGGGAAAATACTCCATCCAGGAAGTAGAGTAAAGGAAAATATACCATTCTAGGTCATGCCACCCATGATCCTCATCTTTGGAGCATATTCAACTATGAACCCAGTAGTGGGTTAATCTATTGATGAGCACAGAGACTACATGGTCCAATCACCTCACAGAAGCCCCCCTCTCAACACAAGGGAAGTTCAGTGACATTTTAGATCCAACCATAATAATGTCCCAAACTACATAATGCACCACTCAATGAATGAGGGCACCCCTATCTCCCGGGATCACTAGCAGTGGCTTTTCTCACTTTTCCAGGGCTACTGAGCCATTCAAATGTACATGAAAGTGCATTGGAAACCATAAATACAGCCAACAGTTAGAAAGGATTGTTGCTATTTGCTCTCAGATGTTTAAAAATACAGATCCTGACCACAACTGAGGCTCTCCTATGACCAGTCCATTAGACAACACAATTTTCTTTCCTAGGCCCATGCTGATTTCTCTTGGAGAGTGACTTCACAGCAAGCATACCTTGCCTTCTTCAGATACCATCTCCGCCACATGCACCCCCCTGATCTGCTTCCTGCCATCCACTGAGCAGTACCAGGACCTTCTCAGAAGCCAAGCCAATGTTGGTGCAATATTCTTGGACTTCCTAGCTTTCGAAGGTATTAGCCAAAGTGAGCCTCTCTTCTACCTTGTATCAGCTATTCTGTTGCAGCAACAGCAAATGGACTGAGGGAGTGCCTCCCTTCAGATCAGTAGGTGACAATGATCAGACTGTGTTGGAAGGATGCTGTGGTCTCTGGGGCAGACAGGAGTGCTCCATGTGACAGTGAATGGGACGTGGGAGAGAAAAGTGCTCTTTAATGCCTGATGTAATCTGTGGAGTCCTGGCTTGAAGCAAAACCAAATGAAGACAAAAGGAATAGAGAGTTGCTGCGAAGGAGCCCGTGGGCACGCACACCCAGGAGAGCTTCTGTTGTGGGTTTCCACAGAGTCTGAGCAGTTCTGAAACACCTTGAACTTCCCACAGCGGGGAGATTGGCTCTCCCACTGTACCTGCAGCCTGGATAAGTTTTCATCTGTGAGGCACGCCCGGTCCTGGCTCCGGGGATGGAGAACTGGGCTGGGAGCCATCCTGGGGAGCAGCTCTTCCTGCACTGGGTACACGATGTGATGAAAAGCCTTGACAGTGGATGAGAGAAGGAGTGCCGGAGGGGATGGTGCTCGGCCCACCGGCAGCTCGCAGCACATCTTCTATTAAAACCAGGCGTCTGGCCCCGTCGTGCACACAGTTTTCTTACTCTCTGCACATCAGTTAAGAAAGCTGTTAGCAAAGGAAAATTGACCAAATCCTAGGGCTGTGAATCTAAAGCAGTCACCCTTGGTGTCTTGAATGGCAGGGCTGTGCCATCTGGATTGGTCTTTGGGGAGAAATGGGGGGGTTGAATTGGAGGGGGGTCTGGGTGGTGAGACAACCCTCCAGGGGACTCATGGTACAGGCCCAGAGTTTTCATCACTTTCTGCACAGAAAAATGTTTCCAAGCTATCTGTAGTGCATTTAAAAGGTAACAGCTCTCCCTTGAGCAAATTTTAATAATTAAGCAACCATAGTGCCATTGCTCACAGATAACCATTATTTATACTTTGGCATCTATTCCTGCAGTATTGCTCCTGTCCATATATGAGGACACCAAACTGACTCTTTCTATGGATCCACATCATTCAAGGTGGTAGACGATAGCCACATGCAACTATTCACATTAGAATTTGTAGCCAGCAACAGCAGTTCAGTGTCATGGTTACATGCATCGCTTTTAAGTGCTCAGAAGCTGCACATGTATAATGGGAAGCACAGATGTAGAATACTTCCTGTCAAGATGGAAAGTGCTTCCAGATAGCATATGGGATGGTCTGAATGTGGGGAGTATCCCCTAGGACTCTATAAGACTTGGACTCCAGGCTGGGGCTATTGCTAGGTGCTATGTACCTTTCTAAGGTGGGGCCTAGCAGGACTGGCATAGGTTATTAGGATCATGTTTTCAGAGGGGATTGCAGAGTGAGAGTCTCTCTGTGGTTCCTATCTTGTATATATTTTGCTTCAACATATGCTCCCTCCATGATATATTGTTCTCATCCAATGCCCAAGCCAATGAGCCATCAATCTCAACTTGAACGTGAGAACTGTGAGCCAAAATTAACCTATTTTTACCTCACAACTAATCTACTTCAGGTATTACATCACAGTACCACAAAGCTAATATACTACAATGGTTATAGTCTTAAAATGTTCTCATTGTTTGGAAACATCTTTCTGAGTCATAAACTATGACCATACAGTAGTACTATTTTAAATGACTGCATAGTATTCCCATTGTGGATATCCACAATTGCTTAAAAAATTTATATAAAGAAGAATGTTCAAATTATCTTCTTGTTTATTATGACTATGAGTCAAACAACTTTATATAGTTTATATACATGTATGATTACTTTTTTATGATTATGTCTACAGTAGTTTGCAGTTTTAAAGTATTTTTTATATCTAGTACAAAATTAATTTCCAGAAAAACTACATTTATTTATACCTCCCATGAGCAGAATATGAAAGTATCTTTTACCCTAATCTAGCCAACAGTTTAGAAAATTACTGCTACTTTGATCATTAAAGCAGTATTATCTCAAAAATGTTTTGCTTTAGAACTCTCGAATTTCTATGGGGTTTATAAATCTTTATACTTCTTTTGTGACTTGCTGTTGCTTTGTTTTTAAATAAAATGTATATATCTTTCTAATTGATTCATCCAATGGCCCCCCTGGTGTGTGTGTGTGTGTGTGTGTGTGTGTGTGTGTGTGTGTATGTGTGTGTGTGTAGTACTAGGTACTGAAGCCAGGGCTTTATCCTGATTAGGCAAGCACTGTGCCACTGAGCACCATCCCTGGCCACTTTTATTTTTTAATTTTGGGTCAGAATCTTGCTAAATCACTCAGCTGGCCTTGAACTCATGTTTCTCCTGCCTCAGCCTCTAGAGTAGCTTCAATCACAGGTGAATGCCACTGTGCCAGGCCATACAACATCTTTATACATGGATAAATCAAGCCTTTACCGCATACTCACAAGGGTGAATTTGGTTTATCATTTACTTTTCTCTCTTTATTTTTTAGTTATTTACTAACATCATAACATTGTATTTAGTAAAATCTGTTTTTTCCTTTTAAATTCCTGTCTTTGATAAGATATTTTGGTTCAACTGTGCTACAAATCATATCCAAATACTGTTTTATGATTTACTCTTTTTAACACCTAAAACTTTAGCACATCTGGGATTTATTCAAGGTGTGGTATGAGTTTGATATTTACAGTTGCTTTACAAATGATTAGCCAGTTCTCCCCAGATCATTTGTTGAGTTACCCATTCCTTTTCTCTTAACGTTCACCCTTATAAATACCGTGGATATGTATACATATACACACTCAGTCTGCTTTTGTACTTCTGATTTATGACTGCCTTTTGAATCTGGTACAAGTAACATATTGCTTTAATTACATGTTAATATTTGTGTGGTAAGTCTTTCTGGTAACTCTTCATTTCCAAAATATTTTTGGGTTTTCCAGCGTATGTATTCTCCCATATGAATGTTAAAGTCATTTTCCCAAACTTTAGAAAATAGTCTCTTCAGAAGTTTTACTGGCTTGATACATTGCAAAAAACTGGATTTTTATCAATAATATATTTTCCAATAATGAAATATCACATATATTTTATTTAGTATTGTTAATTTATGTCTCTAAATGTGTATGTGCTGGCGAAGTGAGCACTGTTTATGTCTCTAAGTAAAGTCATTTAGCTCTTTTGTTTTCTTCACTGAGGTCCTGCAGTGAACTTTACTCTCACTTTTAAAAATCTTGGAGAAGCTTTCATTAGCAAGACACAGCAGGTCCTGACTTCAGGGCGGGGAACTGGGTTGGAGGCATAGTAATAACAAGACAGTTTCCTGGAGGGAAGCACTTGATATGTTATTGAAATTTCTTATCATTGTAGTTAATGGGATCTTTAAAGGAAATTATATTTCTGAATATGTAATTGGGAGTATGTAGACAAAGTACACATTTGGCTATTTATTTTGTAATGAGCTTTAATGATTTTGTATTTTTATATTAGCTGTACTAGTTTTTAGGTTAGATATCTTAGGGTGTGCGAAGAGATGATCAGATTATTTGCAGGAAATGCTTTGTCTGTTGTAGAGTTTTCCTCCTTTTAGACTAATACAGTGAAGTACTAAGAAAAAGATAGTTATTTGAGGCAGATAGACCTGGAATCAACTGGAGATGTATCGCCTAAATTTAAAACCTCTGCAATTTACCCAATCTCAGAGGCTCAGTTTCCTCAAAGAGGAATAATGATCCTAACTTTATAGGGATCTTGAGGATTAAATGAAATATTGCCTGTGAAGCATGCAGCCCAGTACCTGGCATAGACATCAGCTATCACTGCCTGTCTGACTGCGTGGAGGGATCTCCCAGAGTGCTAAGTAATAATGGTCGCCAAGGACATCAACACTCTACTGGTGTTAGACTCATTTCTAAGTGGCACTGCCAGGCCCTGATGAGGATGACAGACAAACAGTAAGCATTCTGCTTCCCACGCAGCACACAGGTCATAAGGAAAATCACAGGAACTTCACGAGCACCTTACAGCCTGGCTTCCAATCGTATTGCTTTTATTCATTCATTCTATCATTCAGTTAATTCACTCAACCATCGTTTATTGAATGTACATGGAAGATCTCATATAATGTGTCTCAATCCTTACTTTAGCCTCATAGGATGTGGTGTTACTTAGGTGGTGAAGAGGGAATAAACAGATCAATAGAAACTGGGAAATGATTGTATAAAGAGTGCTCTCATGCATAGAAACATCTTGTAGATCCACACATGTGCCCGCATTGTGACACTGCCACTTTTGTCCCGGGCTGCCCTGTCCATCCTCCTCTACTCTCTGGCCTCACTGGAAGCAGAGAATGGCTTTGAGGGCCTGCAGTGTGACACCGTTTCTCGAATGGCTGCTTTATTCATTTGCCCATCATCGACTAGTGCTAATAATTAAAATATGAGTAAGTTGTGGGTATTGATCTCGAGTCAGTCTTGACTGAGTGAAGCTGTGGCATAAAGAGCATTATATTCAAATCCATGAAGGCCCTGAGGGCATAGAGGGAAATGCTGCTTCAGAGAGGACAGGAGCTTGAGGAGGGAGAGGTGGTGGCAGCTAGGGACGACCTCACAGAAGTCCTCTGTTGGAGGTGAGGGACAAGGGGCTGTGAGAGTGTTTTAAGAGGGTAAGAGAGGGCATGGGTGATGGGGACAGCTTTTGCAGAGATACTGAAATGTGCAGGAGCGGGTGATGTCACCTGCCAATAAGTGGTGTGAGGCTGCACTTCCTGTCAGGGGACTTGGTGACTGAGTCCAGTGTGAGGCTGTACTTACCGTGGGGGGTCCACTGAGATCAGGAGAGGAGAGGGAAGGTACAGAGCTGTGTTAACATTCAGTGTCGCTGTGTTCACTGGACCAGAACAAAAACAAAGCAAGTAAACAGGTTGCACTGAGAAAAGACTGAAAAGCAAATGAAGAGAGAGAACCGCCTTTGAGTGAAAACCGGAGCACCATTTTCCTTCCAATTTGTTCATTTTCTCCGTGTCTCTGCCCCTCTTTGTCCTTCTCTCCTCTCTGCTGCTCACTCAGTGGCAGATTTCTTTCTGTGTGTGTGAAATAGGTGCATTGTATATGCACATCATGATCACACTCAACACTGACAATTTGTACCAGTAATGACGCGACTTAATTCTCATTTCTTCCCTTTTCCCTAGCACCCTACAATCCCCCACATACATAAGCTATTTCCACCTCCTTTTTTTTTTCATTTTTTTATTACCATCACTATTTTTTCTCTCTCTTTGTTACAGCGGCAGATTTCTTACGACACATACTGAAACTCATAGACAAATGCTCTGCACAGGCAGGACGCAGCCCCTTTGGCCTCGGTTCTGTGCTAATGAGTCCAGAATTTGCGCTTTCATTCATTTTTCCACCCGACTCAGCTTCTCCTCTTTTTTTTTCCTCTGCACCCCGCTTCCTTCCAGGTATTTGGCTTTGGCAGGCTATTAATGGGTGGAACCCACAGACACAAGGAAGTGATTTTATGGGCTTTCTTCTAGGTTCGTGTATAATTTTTAAAAATTCTTTTTGATCCTTTAAGATCCCAGCAGCCAGCTCTGGTTAACATCACCAGGAAGGCAGCCACACCCAGCGCGGCTTCTCGAGTGCCGAGCTGAGGTAACTGTCTCCTTGCCTGCGACTGAGGCATCTTGAGACGATTGGAGCAAAGGGAAGTGGAGAGTTGGATAATTAACATGTGAATCTGATTAATGCTTCCATCTGTGCAGAGCATTTTGTGCCCAATAAATACCAAATACATCTCTTAAAAATTCCGTTGCCATCTTCCCGCTGTAGATTGAGTAGTTTAATCCTCATTTGATATAAAAATTCCTGATCTTAAAGCGACCCCCTCCTGGTCAGCCAGCTCTGGAATTCCTGGAGGTGCCTGGGGGGTGGAGCTCCGCCAGAGCACGTTGAGAGACGGTGGGAAGGTCAGCATCTGCGGACCATGTGTCAGTCACTGCTTTGCGTGGCCGGAGCCAGTGATGAACTCTCGGGTCCCTCTGGGTCCTGTGGTCAGGCCTGCTCGGCTGAGCACTGGACCACTTGATGGACTGCTGACGACCCACAAGTCAGAATGATTGTGCATTAGTAATGAATGTGTTTCATACCGGAAGATGGGATCTATTCCTCTTTTTTTTTTTTTTTTTTTTTTAAGCAAGGTCTCACTGTGTAGTTCAGGCTGGCCCTGAGCTCAGCCTCAAACTCACATCACAGCAATCCTCCTGCCTCTGCCTCCCAAGTGCTGGGATTACAGGCGTGAGCCACCACGCCTGGCACTGTGGTATGTGGTTCTGATTGCTGGTGGGTGTGAGTCTCCACACCTAGCATTGCTATACATGGTTATGGGGATTGAACCCTGCCCTTTGCATTTAGAAGGCAGGCACAGGAACCACTGAGTTAAATTCCCAGCCCTTTATTCCTCTTTTTGATATGGAGACTCTCTGTGTTGTCCATGCTGACCTCAAGACCGTGGGACTCAAGCAGTTCTCTTGCCTCAGCCTCCCAAATAGCTGGGACTCCAGGCATACATCACTGTACTTTGATTGAATATACATTTTTTTTAAAGAGACAATGGATCAGATGTACCAAGGAAATACTAAAACTTAGTGTGTCTTAACCAGTATCTTGCATCCCTGACCCTTACTTAACTAATTCATTGTATTTGTTAAAGGCTTTTGAGCTTTGTATACTGAGTCTCTCTGTGCAGATAAAATTAAAAATTGCAGATTGAGTGACAATATGAGAAAGAATTGTATCTTATCAAATACTTGAGAACTAAAGATAGAAAGCAAGGATTACATGAATCCGGGTGATTGTAGTGTTGAACCCTAGGGTTTTGTCCTGTAGGACTTTTTAAATTATGTCTTGTTTGAAGGCAGATTGTGCACTCATTGCATTTGGGGATAATACAGTTACCAATAGGAAGGCTCCAGCCATAGCCCAGACAACTGTAGCTGTCAACAGAGGCAGCTGGTCTTTTGTTTTCTTTAACCTCATCTTCCTCCCCCTTTCTTCCCCTTGTTTTTCTTTATAGCATATGAAAATTAAAGAACCCCAGAAGGACTCCAGAGAAATTAAATGAGAGAGGGTAAAGTGAGTGAAGTAGTATCATTTAATACACTCTTCAGGTGAGCTCTAGGTTTTCAGAAATGTCCAAGGATCCTACACCTCTTAAGTAGAATTAGTGGGCTAGAATTCAAATCTCAGCCTCTCCTTGTCCTATCCTTGCTTGGTATGATTACATTCTTTAGATTTATGTTTAGAGAATAGCTTTTGTCTGTTGTCCCTCAGTATACATGTTGTGTAATAAAAGGGGCTATAGCCAGGTGTATAATCCCAGAACTTGGGAGGCTGAGGCAAGAGGATTGCCATGAGTTCAAGGCCAGCTCAGGCTACATAGTGAGTTCAAGGCCCATTTGAATGACAGAGAGCAACACCCTATCTCCAAAACAAAACAAAACAAATCCAACCCAAAGTCTTGGCTATAGGAACTGGCACATGATTGATATAGTTTTTAATTTTATTTTTGCGGTGATTGAACCCAAGACATCATGCATGTTAGACAAATATTTGGGCAATGTGCTACACACCCAATCCCTTCGAGTCTTCTTTTAATAAGGCAGACAGGCCTGGGATACAACAACTGCTGCTAATATGTTCTGCTGCGGAGGCCAACACATCAAAGAGACCACCAGAACTAAAAATAAAGGGGACAAAAATGTGTGCTGGCCACACGATCGAGAACCAGCATTTTAGACGGGCTACCACGTGGGCTCCAAGGGATGATTCAGTGCTGCAGACAAAAAGAAAATGTTTGAGCAGAAAGGGACCACAAGAAATCATGCACTCTGACCCCCCATATGGGTGTGGAGAGCACTAAACAGGGAGAAGCCTGGGGATTGGCTGAAGGTTGCCAGGTAACTACTGGCAGGAGTGAGTCAGAGTTATCGCTTTCATCACATCGCTGCCACTGAGGATGATTGATAATGACTTCCATTTCCAAGCCTTTTTGTACCTTAAAATGACTTTTCTGTTAAAAGAAGTAAGGCAAATAGTATCCTCATATCAGGATGAGGCACCTGAGGAACCTGGCAACTAGCGAATTTGCCAAAGGGTCACAGACAGTGAGTGGCAGAAAGGAGACTGCAAGTTGTGTTATTTTGGTCTCCAACCTAATGTTCTTTCTAAAACAAAACTTGATCTCCTTGCACTGAGCAAACTTCAGATGAGTGAGTCCCTGGGTAGATATGTTCTAAGTTTTTCTTATAATTATACAGGCAGACATTGCACTACTAAAAGGATATTGCTTAGCATTTTTGACACAGAGTAGGTGTTTTATTCTGGAAAACAAATCTGAGAGCTGTAGGAAACTAAAATATTCTATGTATTGTGGCCTTCTGCTCTGTGATAAGTGACATGTGAATGGCCTAGGACCTCATCCGCAGAGACTAAATGCAATGCATGATCTTATATATAAGAATGAATAGAGTCCCTGCCTTCCTGTGAGTTCCCTTTGCTGCATATTCCATCTAAGCCTGGGAATGGGGGTTGTGGGAAGCCCAGTCTAAGCATGAGGAAATCCTAGCATCACTGTCCAGTAGGTGGTGTGCTCCAAGTGCCTTCCTCACAGAGTGACAGAGTCCAAAAAGGAATTCATCTTGGAGGATGGGCTGATTTGGATTCCACAACAATAACAACTACACAGTAACTTGTAAATTCACTTAACTTCTTTCAAATGTGTCTTCACTTGCACAATGAGGATGTCAAAGTATCTGACTCATAAATTTGCTGATGTGGAGAGGCCTTGCATAATGACTTGCTGTGAAATGTTTTACTCACAACACTTGTGAGGCCAAAAGTGTGGGGTTTTCCCTCCACCCCAAACCCACACCCTACTTCTCCAGATATCAGAAGGGAGGCCTACAGTTCAACTCAGTTTTGACTCTAACTGCCTGGAATCACAGCAGACCCCACAAGCTAAAGCAGAGTCCTCATAAGACTCCCCAGCTTCAGGTACCAGCTGTGTTTAGGTGTCTATGCACACTTTGGACTCACTGGGTACCAAAAGGTAGTTCCCATAGCTCCTTCATGCTCCCTAGTTTGTTAGCACACCCCACAGAACACAGAAAAGAGCTTCATTTAGCTCAGAAACAGTCACTCGGCAGAAATGTTTAAGATAAAATATGGGGAAAAGTGTAGACAGGGAGAGCTTGCATGTCTCTGTGCTCCCTGCCCTCCAAACTCTTCAAATCCTGTCCTTTATGGCTTTATAGGGAAGGTTCATTTTGTAGGCATGATTGACTAAATCACTGGCCATTTGGGGATCAAGTCAATCTCCAGTCTTTCCCTCTTTCCTGAAGATCACGTGATATACAGAAAGGTCCAACCCTCTAAGAACAGCAGGTTTTCCTAGCAATCAACCCCTTGCTAAAGCTATCCAGAACCCCTGCCACCAGTCATCTCATAAGGATACAAATGATGTTGCCAACCTAAAACACAGATTCCAAGGATTTTCGAAGACATGTACAGGGAATCCAAGGTAAAGACAGATCATTTATTTATTATTATCATACTGCCTGTGCTAGTCAGCTTTTCACTGCTGTGACAAAGTATTTATCAAAAACAACTTAAAAAAGGAAGAGTTTCTCTGCGCTTATGATTTTAGAAATCTGAATTCGTGTCCAGGTATGGGCAAAAATTGAGGTTAGAGTGATATTTAAATAATCATTAATCAAACACCAAAAATGGATTCAGGCTCTGTAACAGAAACATAAAACCAAAGGCATCAAACTTCCTCTAGTTTTTTTAAAAACAACAACCCATTCACACACAACAACCCAGCTATTCACACACCTATCAATCAATCTGCTCATTTATTCACCTACCCATTTGTCTAATATTTTATTGTTTGTCTTTATGTAACAGATGTGGTACTAGAAATTAGAAATGTCAGGAAATAATTTTTTCACTTGTTAATGTTCACACTCTAGCAAGAGTGAACAACAAATTAATCCAAAGGTATTTGATCATTTGCCAAACATTACTAGTAATGTATATGGAGAAAGCTAAGAGAGTATAACAGAGAAAAAGACTTTTCTCTCTAGAACTTTTAGGAGGAATTTCACTGAGAAGGTTATAATTGTCATAGCTGCTGAAGGACAACCAGGACTTTAACAAACAGGGCGGCTAAAGCAAACTAGCGCAGGAGAACAGTACAGACAAAAGTACAGAGACATATAGTTGTATCTTTGTTGGAGCAAATAAGTTTAAAAATGAGAAATGTTTTTCATTCCCTGATCCTTTTTGGGTTTGAGACTGAGTGTTTGTTGTTTGGTTTGGGAGAAAAAGCTAGAATGATGGAAAAGAGCAGGGTTAAAGATGAACATCAGTCTACTCAAAGAAGTCTACAGATATAATTTAATTTCTACCAAAATAAGGATGTGCTTCATGGAAAGAAAAAGTTAAATCCTAGA
This sequence comes from Petromus typicus, assembly GCA_004026965.1. NCBI lineage: Eukaryota > Metazoa > Chordata > Mammalia > Rodentia > Petromuridae > Petromus > Petromus typicus. Next base: position 120,578 of record PVIR01000576.1, read on the forward strand.
ATTTGTGTGGAATTTAAAACATCTTTAATGGCCAAAGGAATCCTATGAAAACCAAACAAATCTGAAAGCATTAAAGAAATGGGCTCTAAAATATGCTACAAGGTAATAGTAAATAAAACAACAAAGTACTGACATAAAATAGACATAGATCAATGGAAAAGACTAGAGCCTCCAGGGTTGGGGATGTAGTTCAGTGGTCCAGTGCTTGCTTAGTCAAGTGGGGACTTGGATTTGAGCTCCAGAAAGCAACAAGGAAGGAAGTAAAAGCACATGTCACATTGTCCTAAATTTTAAAAATTGCTAGTTAGTTGAAGGCTGACCTGATGTTAGGTTGGGGGATGCTGATGCTTAGCCCAAAGCCAGTGACTCATGTCCAGTTTCAGGCAAATGAAGAAAAACAGGTGAGACCTGTAGAAGGTGGGCAAAACTGAAAATCATTCAAAGGAAAGGAAGCTAACCAATAATTGAAACTTTCTGGGATAAGGTACATTTTCTTTCCTAATAATGGCTCAAGGAAAAGAGGCATAGTTCATGTGAAATTTGTGAGATTTCTTACTGACCTGAAGAATAAGCTCTGGGGGAGCTGGCGAAGGGAGGAAGACACCGGTCATGATTTAGAATATCTCTGTTCCCCCATGGGTGGTGCTTTTTGTGACATTTTCCAACTTCCTCCTACCAGGCTGCTGCTAGTCTTTGAACTCTGTTCCTCTACCCCCAGGACTGGGAGCCTTGGTAGCAGTCTCTGCCCTCTTCTGCTTATTAACTGGGACAGTCTGAATTTTTATAGGAATTCCAATGTTAATGACTGAGTTTTATTGGAAAGAGGTGGGCTCTTTTCCAACTCACAACCCCCACCTCCCGTGGCATCCCCATTTCTTCAGATTCAAGAGGATCTTTTACATATCTAACAAGATTTTGCTTTGAACTTAAAAATAAACATTTTGACAGAGAAAAAATGTATAGTCCAATCTTACTTGAAATGCCCCAATACGATTAGTATTAGACTGTGAAATATTTCTGCCTTATCTCTAGAAGCCAGCTGCTAGCAGCATTTGGAGGGATCAGGCTGGTTGTTGTGGTGTGATTTTTTTTTTTAAAAAACATAAGCCCCAAATGATCTGTGTATAGGCTCTCCATGAAGTCTCCTTTGTCAAAGACTCAATCTTTCTAATTTTTATCCTTTCCCCATTCGTCCTGATCCCAACCCTGGAAGTCAATGTGGGGAGTAAAATTGGTTCCAGTCTCAATCTAGCCATTTTCTTCTTGCCTCTTTCTGTCTTTCTGCCTTTTTCCCTCTACATTTTCCTGGCTACATCTAAGTACTTTCCAACTGAGGAAACAAATTATTTGGGTCATATGGGCCATGATTGCTATTTAGGAGCCAAAAAGCGCTGCTTGGCATTTTGAAAACTGATTTATTAATACACACAGGGTCTTGTATGTCAACAACTGCAAATTATGGATAACAGATTTGCATCTTTTGTAATTTCATGGCCTCATTCAATGGGACTTAATGAGCTAAAGAAAAAAAAAACCCACACTAAATCGTAGTTTTTTCTTTCTTTTTCTAAAGCTCTGTTTGAATAGTTGCCTACTTCTATCAAAAGAAAAAGAAGGAAAGACAACCAGAAAGCATGTTTCTTCATTCACTTTTAAGTTTAGCTTTAAAACTTTAAAAAGATTTTGAATACAGAAATGACTGCTTGTATGATGTGAGTCAATTACAGGAAGAACAGGAAGTGGCTGACGGTTTTGCCTCATCCTTGAGATAAAACTATATTCAAGTAAACAAACTCAGGACTCAGTCAAACAAGGAATTAACTTTAACTTGCTTCTGAACACACTGCTCTGGAGGGATATTTGAGATACACTAAAAGACAAAGGAATGTGCATTTATCTTTACTGAATGAGTCCCATATGACGGGTCACATGGTAGCAAAGGCTGGGTATTGACACTGAAACCTTCCTTAGAAATTTGCCCCCAAGAGCGGCAAAAAAGCCCCAGAAGATCACCACCTGGTAACTAAGCAATAGAAGTAATAGGTGCCACAGTCTGGAGGCCATTGTCGCAGAACAAGGAGAGTCTGGGTGGATTTTAGTAAGCGATGATGTTTTTCTGTATTTTAAATAGGATTTGAATCGCTGTAGGATGGAAAAGCAAAGAGAACGTCTCATAACAGAGCTGTTGAGGCAAGGGCGGGTAGAAGAAGTTGTACATTTGGATAGGCTTTGTGTGACATCCTTCAATATCCTAAGACAGAGCTTTTTTGCTAGTTTGGAGAATTCACACTGAGAAGTGGTTCAAAATGAGTATCAGTGGGCTGAGGATGTAGCTCACTGGCACCATGCCTGCTAGGTAAGTGCAAGGCCCTGAGTTCTCATCCCAGTACCAGGAAAAAAAAAAAAAAGTATCGAAAATATCAAGTAGATATAAATTCCCGATGAAAGACATTCAAGACTTCTACCCAGAAAACTAAGCACAATTACTGACAACAAATACTGTGTCCAAGCATTGAAAAATTCAGTGTTATTATGACATCTTGTTTTTTGGATATCCATCTATATGTTCAATGCAATGTAAAATCTCCACACATAATTTTTTTGTGGAAAGTGACAAGATGATGGTAAAATGTATACAGAAATAGCAAAACCTAAGAATAGCCACAGTTGACAAATAGCATATAATTAAGCTTTAAAATGTAGATAAAGCTGTGGCAAATATGATTGTGGGTTACTAATAAAAACACAAGTTGACTGATAAAAGAGTTTAGGAACAGATTTGTACAGAAACGCAGCTTATGACAGTCATGACACTGGTGACAATATAAAATGTGCACTCACTTTGGGGTCTAGAAGTTTCGTACTTTGCCCTATGAACTGAAATGTTTACACAGGTACTCCAAAGGAGGGTCCAGCCATGTACATAATATTGCTGTTACATCCCACCTTAGTACATTTTCTGTAGCTCAACCACACTCGGGGAAACTTGTAAAGGATTGAGGTGTGTTCGTCTCAGTTCAGGGGTCTCAAAGTCCAAGAACATGGGGCCCAAGCTCCGTGACGCACATCCTGCTGTGGCACAACACTGCAGAGGGCAACACAAGGTCAGGGAGAGCAACCACAAGAGAGTCTCTCTCTTCCTTCCTTCCTTCCTTTCTTTCTTTTTCTCTCTCCCTCTTTCTTTCTTCCTTTCTCTCTTTCTCTTCTTTCTCTCTCCCTTCCTCCTTTCCTTTTTCCCTTCCCCCTCTCCTTCATTCTTTCCTTTGTTTTCTGAGACAAAGTCTCACTATGTAGCCCAGGTGGCCCTGAATCCTGAAGATCCTTCTCCCTCAGCCTCTCGAGGGCCGAGGGTTGAATTTACAGACACACACCACCAGAAAGCGCTCTAGTCATGAAGACCTCGCCCTCATGCTCTCATCTTATCCTAGTCGCCTCCTACTGGTTCCATTTCCAAACACCGTGAACATCCATTTCAGTCACCTCTCCCATCCTCTTAATCCGATCACAATGCAAACCAAATTTTAACACATGATTATTTTCCCCCAAGGAGAAAAACATTCAAAACGTAGCAGCTCTTTTTTGAAATCAACTTAAATACCTACCAACAAAAATCAATTATGATAAATTATATTTCATTCATAGAGTGAAACACTATAGAGCAGGAGTTGGTGCACTGTTTCCTGTAAAAAGGTCAGACAGTAAATATTTTAGGCTTTGTGGAATGTGGCATCTCTGCTGTTGTATCAGGAAAGCAGCAGAGGGCAAAATGTAAATCAGTGAGCATATCTGCTTCTCAGAATTTTATGTATGGACACTGAAATTTGAACTGCATATAATTATCACATCACGAAATATCATTCTTCTTTTATTATATTTCAACTATGAAGAAACAGAAAGAAACTGTCTGCCTGGCTTGCGTTCTGTACAAAATCAGACTGAGGGAGCTAAGAAAGATGGATAATTGCTACAGACTGAATCTCATGGAGGTAACCATGGCTAGAAGTATAATAAGAACGAGAAGAGCAAATACTTTCTGATTCCACTTACATCAAGTTTAAAAAGAAGTGAAGTTAATTAAGAGTCATAAGCATCAAAATAGGGTTGACTTTTGCAGAGGTAATCACCAAGGAGGCCTCAAGGAGGTCTGTACTTGGGCTCATGGTCTCTTTTGTGGTCTGGGTTCTGGCAAATTGGGTGTTTACTTTGTTAAACTCATCAAGCCATCTTGCAAATTTGCTATACAGATGGTCCCCAACTTATGATCTTGGACTTTACTATGGGTTTATTGGACTATGAAATGCATTTTTTTTTTTTTTGAGACAGAATCTTGCTTTGTAGTTCAGGCCCTGAGCTCAGCCTCAGATTCACATCACAGCAATCCTCCTGCTTCTGCCTCCCGAGTGCTGGGATTATAGACATGAGCCACCACGCCCGGCACTGTGGTATATGGTACTGATTGCTGCTGGGCATGAATTTCCATGCTCAGTATTGTATGTGGTTACTGGGGATCGAACTCAGGCCCTTGTGCTTGCAAGACAGGCGCCAGAACCACTGAGCTAAATCCCCGGCCCATGAAATGCATTTTCAACTTAGGATCTTTATATGGATACAGTTCTTTTGTCCATTGAGAAGCTTCTACACTTCAACAGAATGCTATTTTTGTTTGTTTATAAGAATCCAGAGCCATTTTAATAGGGAGGATCGTGTGAAGGCTGAGAGCATGGATTCTATAGGCTCACCTCTGGATCTGTATCCTTAGATCTGTTGTCAGCCATCTGACCTTCAGCAAGACGCTTCCCCTATGTGTTCTCTAGTTTTGCATAGCTGCAAAATAAGGAATAACAATGGGACTCCTCTCACAGTATTGATGTAGAAATTATGTGTTGCTCTACATAAAGTCCTGTGGAACAAGGCTAGTATACTCCAAGCACTCACTCAATGTTAGCTTTTGTGATTGTAGCCAGAGACTGTTTTGCTTTGGGTCTTATACTGTAGCCTGTTGATGTTTATAAATTCTTGATCCTGTCATATATTATGTTGACTTTTCAATTAGGTCTTAGGCAAGAAGCACAAAGAAGTCTTTGTAACTCACATGTGGTGCAGTCCAGCTCACCCGGAATCTGATTCTGAAGAAGAGTTTGGAAGTAATGGATAAAGTTATACATAATACAAATATTCTTCTTATTTAGAAAAAGTTGCAGTGTTGGTAGGTGCTAGTTCGGAGCTCTGCTATCTGCAAGCCGATACAGATTTCCCTCCTGAAAGAATCATTTTTGTAAAAAGTGAAAGGGCCTGTTGGGACAGGAGCATGGACAATACCTCTGCTCACCAATGAGCTGGATTCAGAGTCTGCATCTGGAGGGGGCCCGGGGCAGACTCTCTTGATCTTTATAAGGAACTCTGTAAGGTAAATCCTATTCACCCATTTAAAATCTTTTCCTGGAAAGAATCCAAGCAAAATACAGAAATAAACATATAAGCCCCACACTCTATGTCCTAAAAATGACCTTTTAGCTATACTGGGGAGGAAAATGTCTTTATGTCTCTTTTAAATAGACTTTAAAAGATAAGGAAAATAGCTTGTTTACTTGACTAACATATTCATTCATCTGTTCAATCATTCAGCAATTGTTTTTGGAATACTTAAAGTTGTTTTTGCTGGATAAAATACCAGACAGGTTCCACAATAAAGGAATCCTTTTAAATTTATTCTTTGTTTAATGTGATCTTCCTTCAAATTTTTGGCCATAGAAGGTCTCAGTCTCTTCTTTTTCTTTCATAATATTCACTTATATCACAGAATCCACTTTGGAAAATACTGAGTGAAGTGATTTTTCGTGAGTAAACACCATGGTTTTCCCATTTTTTCCCCATCATAAATAACTGAGTGGTTATTCTTGGAACTACAGCTTTGGGTGGATGTCAGATTGTCTCTTTAGGATAAAGTCCTAGGATTGAAATTGTTGAGTTGAAGACTTTCTTTTTATGTGCACAAAAGACTTTGCATCACTTTTACAAATCTGAGGTAATCATAGACTCATGAAATATTAGTGGGAGGGGAACTTGGAGGCATCCACTCAGACTCACATGTCCCAGTGGCCAGCAAGGAGTTGGAGGTACTGGAGCCTTCATGCGGATTCCCAGCTCCTTCCACATGGACTCCTGGGACAGTGTTCCAGCAGAAGGAAAGTATATTACAGGGAATTCAGTGAGGCACCACTAGTATTAGCATTTGTATCCTCTAGTTCAGACTACATCCTCCCTACTCTTCCTCCCGGGCTTTCTATTTCCAGCCACTGTGTCATATTTAGGAGCCAAAGGCTCTTTACTCTGAGTAAAATGTCAAGGAAACCTGACCCACTTCGCCACCCATGTTCCTATGAAAAGGCAGTCTAAAAACCGGGAAGTTTACAAAAGCCACAGGCTTTGTGTGTCAGTACCTGTGTGCATACATATGTACACAGACCTGTAGTGATTGCCTTGGGAAGATGGGGATAAGATGCAGGTGCAACACTGTGTGATTCTGATTTCTCATGGCAGCACAGCCATGGCCCTGGGGCTTATATGGTCTTAAGAGAGGATGAAGGTAGGAATTGTATGAATTATTTCCTAGTCCCCTTGCCTGTTGTTTCCAGTAGAATTTGCTACCATGTGGTGAATGCATATTTTTGAAAGATTCATGATAGGCAGTAATGAGCAATTTGGGTTGCTGATTTGAGCAGACTCAGACGTGGGACACTGGTCAGCCCAGTCTCCAGACAAGGACAAAGGTGCATTTCCTGGCATCTCCCTGGGTGTCCTTCTTGGTTGTGTATTTGATTTGAACAGAACACAGGTTTCCTGAAAATGAAAAAGGAGATGGAATTCTCAAGTGGCCTTTAACTTTAATTAGGGGAAAAATAACATCTTTTCTCTATCACACAGACATGCTTCACCACAGCAGAGTAGAGGCCCCCAAAGTTCTGTTCCTACTTTTGGCTTAGAAAATTTCTTGATGTTTCATAGAAAACCTTCCCACATCCTACCGCACCCTCCTTGTTCTTCTGCTTGCTTGGAAAATCTTTTATCTCACCACAGAGGCATTATTAATAGCATGGGAAATGGTTTGGCACAGAAATCCTTGTCATCTGGCTGGCCAAAGGTGTTCACCAGGACCTACCCAGCCTCTAGCCACCCTGGACCATGTGATTTGGGGTACTCCTCTGAGTCTGTAGATTGGAGGTCACTCCAAGAATGACACTAGTTATACCATTTTGTTCCGGAGGGGGGACCCTTTTTGGTCACCACAGGGCTAAACGAAGCTCCAAAATGAGCCCTCAGGACAGGAATGGGGTGTGCATTAGTTTCCACAGTGTTTATAACAGCACTGGAAGTGTATAGGAGATCGATCCAATAAATATTTATTGAGTGAATGGGTGAATGACTAGGGTCTGGATTTCTTCAGAGCACGTAGGCTTTGAGAAATAGGCTTCATTGGTTTGAGAACACTCAGATGTGCTTAATTTAACTTCTAGTCATGTTAAACAATGGAGGATTTTACTTCTAATTTCTAACACCTGTAAGGTCAGAAAAATCCTCTTTCCTTTTCATTGATTTACCTGTCTACTCACTATAGTGAGGATGTAAGGCTCACTAAAAATGACGGTTCGGTTGAGGACAGTGGCACCACAACTATTTGAAAGGCTGCGACAGAACTGTAAGTTCTGGCCAGCCTAGGGAACTTAGTGAAACTCTCTGTTAAAGATAAAAAATACAGCAAAAAGGGTGGAGGATATAGCGTGTTGCTCATTCAGTTACGTCTCCAGTGTGACTTTCCCTGCTCCAACTTGATTTCAGGCAGAGATACAGTTCGGGTTCATTTATAGTGAGGCCCTTCTGGAAGCAGGGACCGAGAGAAAGATGCAAGGCCCGGGCTATGAGACTACCCAGTCTCAAGACGTTATCTTCTCCCAATAGTTCAGTAGAGAGACAAGCTTTGGGGCTTCTCTTTTCTGGCCTAGTGGGGTGGATATGTCACCACTGCTTACCCAGCGGAGCCCTCCCCTACACACCTCTTCTTGCCTGACTTTGCATAGGAAGGAAGGAGGTGCAATGCTGAGGCCTAGTGAGTCCACCCAAGCTGAGGTCAGGTGAGGGGGGTGGTGAGAGACTTTCCTCCCTCTGCCCATGCAGATTAGCTCTATCATGCCCCGAGACTTCTGGATCTCCCTTCCCAGCTTCTAGGAAATCTTTTATTGTTCCTTATAAATTGATTATGGAAGCTATGGTGCTTCTAAGTACTAGGGTTAGCCCATAAATTCAAAGCCAAGGAGCTCTCCCACTGGTAGTTCCCATCATCTCTAATCCCCAGCTTTACCATCCCTAAAGGTAATTCGCCTGTTGACATCAGCCCCTAACAGGAAGATGGGTCTGGAGAAACCCACGTCTGGCGGACAGAATTCATGGGTTCATTTGCACCCAGAATCCCAGGCATTTTGCCAAAAGGATGCTTGGAGTCTTCCTGGTTCTGTTATTCTCTTATTTTATAAGCTGTAAATTATCAAAGACTCAGCACTCATCCCTTCGAGACATAATGACTCACCCTGGGTGCCCCGTGCAGATCCTCTCTCCCTCCTTAACTCTTCCCTAATTTATAGACTTTTCTTTAGAGAGAGCTACAAACAAACTGACATTTGTGAATGATATTATGTTCTTTAAATCAAACTCTGGGCTCACAGGGAGACCTTACTAGTAAACGATGATTCTCCTCATGTGGAAGTTTGAGGATAGCTTTGGAGCAGATTATGTTTGTAATATGCAATCAGATTTGAGCCCAATTTTCCCTTCTGAGCCTTCCCACAAGATTTAAAAGTGACATCAGTTTTCTTCTTTGGTTTGAATAAATGTCACCTAATGTAATCAATTTCAGCTGCACATGGAAGAGTAGATGATGCAAACAGAAACAATCTAGTGGGCTAAGAGTTCATGGTTCTTGACCTAAAATTCAAGTAGACCATGCACCAAGACGTGTGTGTGTGTGTGTGTGTGTGTGTGTGTGTGCATGTGCATTCACTGCAGTATATTCAGAAACATTTGTATTTTGTCTTAATGCCCAGTAGAGGGGGAAAAAATAAATCGAGAGCTCTATGTGTTGAAGGGAAACACTTTAGAACCAAGATGTCAAAGAAGACTAACTTGAGGGAAATACCTAAATATAAAATATTTTATGTGCCTTGTAAATTAAAGGAAGGTAAAATTATGGTTAATAAGAATAATAAAACCATGTATAATTTAGTTTTATGTTAGAGTTATATAAACAAAGAGGAGGGAAGCCGGTGCTATAGTGTGGATCTGGAATGTCTCCCACACAGCCCACATGTTAAAGAATTGGTCTCCAGCCTATTGTGCATTTAGGAGGTGACAGAAACATTTAAGACCCAAGAGCCAGCGGGAGAGCTGGGATCACTGAAGCTGATCCCTTGAAGGAGACTGTGGGGCCTGGTCTCTTCCTTTGACTCTTCACCATGACACGTGATGAGCACACAGGCCCTGAAGCAATGGGGCCAGTGAGCATGTGCAGAAACCTCTAAAAATACGTTCTAGAATAATCCTTTTCCCTTTATAAGTTGGTCATCAGAGGCTCAAGCATGTGCTGTAGTAACATAGGGGGAAGAGAGTATATTTGTCACTGTCCTGTCGCTGGGACACAACACCTGACACTCATGAATTAAGGAGGAAAGATTTGCTTTGCTTCACAGTTTCACTGGGTTCAGTCTATTGCTGGCTAGATCCAAGGTAGAGATGGCACGGCGGAGGACATGGCAGAGGAGGCTTGCTCAGCTCACGGCAGCCAGAATGCAGACAGAAACGAGGACACGTCCTTCTAAGTCACAGCGCAATTGACCCTGCCCCCTTGAACAGGCCCTGCCTCCTATCAGAAGATTTTTTGGGGAACATTTTAGATCTAACCTACAGCAGAAACTAAGAGAACAGTGGGAATGTTCTAGGAGGTTATGGGTAAGGGAGGTGATAAAGAGATGGTAGGAGGTCCAGAGAGAAAGAAAAACAGAGTGAGACCGAAAATAAACAACTAGGGCAGAGAACTTCCAAAGACCTATCTAATTCTTTATTGATGATTATTCCCTAATCTTTTATTGAGAATCCATCAGGGCTCTACAGTGCCTTAGAAGCTTTCCCAGAATCTACTGTGAATGGATGAAGGACCTCAAACATAGATGGGAAAAAGTTGAGAACAAACTGTTTTAGGATTTCCTTGGTCAGAAGGTGTTGCACGGAGGGGTAGATTTCAGCCCAACATGACTGGCTGGAAGAAGGTGCCCTGGGGAATTCAAGATGTGAGACATTTATGACCAGCATCCTTGCTGAGGTTGAGCCTCACAAGTATGTCTCTGGAGAAGCATCATTTTCCATTGTTGGGATGAACTTGCAAGTGATTACTGGGATAACTAAGCAGAAGACTGACAAGTTTTACCAGGATCTCTTGGAGAGTTTGTTACAGGTGCACTGACCATAGAGGCCTGTGCCCAGGTTCCAATTTGTTAAGTTTGGGAAGGATCCAGGAATTTGAATATTTTTAATAGGCACCCTTCAGATAATTCTGGTGCAGGAAATCCTAGGCTGACAATGAAGTAACTGTGCCATTAGGTATTTCAAGCTCCATTAGAGCCCAGGAAAATTCAAAAGTGATGCTGAGTGCTGTTATAAATTTATCAGTTTCAAGAGCATTTTCCCCCTAGATTTTTTTCTTTTGTGTGATGGACTCAGTTGATGTCCCTCTCATAAGTCTTGGATGTCTCAGTTTCAAAGTCCAATACCTTTGAACAAATATCTTTGGGGGTAGCTCTTGGATATCCTAAATCTTTACCTCCTATCTCTCTGTGAGCAGGGATTTTATCTGGAGGGTTTCTGGAACTCTCAGGATTGTGTTTGAAGCAGCAGAGACTGAACTGTAAGGACAGTGAGCTGAGCAGTTGTGAATGGGCTGGTGAGCTCCGCAGTTCCTCTCCTCCTGCTGCCGCAGTGCTGACATGTGTTCTGTGTCTGTAGAAGGTTCCCAGCAGGACGAAGCCCCAGCTGCCCACACAGTCCCACACTCCATCCTGGAAACATTATCGGCTTTTCTCCTGCTTACATTTCCCACACAGTGAGAATCACTTCCTAAATAAACAACTTACCCTGAATTGCTGTCTCAGGATCTCCATGAAGGGAAACCTAAACTAAATACTTTGCCTTTTTTCATTACTCAATGCTCCTAGCAGCCTTGCCTTACTTTTCATATAGATCTGCTGAGAGGAAAGCTGTCTTTGTTCTCACCAATCACTAGGTTTATGGCTGAGGTACGCTAACAAGAAAACAGCAGGTAAATTTAACTTAAGTTTTATCTGGCATGAGAACCTTCATCAGGAAGTGAAGACCCAAAGAAGCAGTTGAATCTCTGTGTGTTTTATCTTCAGTTTAGGAAGAGTAGATTGACACAGAGAAATATAATTGGACAAAGTGGGTGTGACCTAATGGTAAGAACTTTGAAAGACTTAGCAAAGTTTGTGTGTATAGGTTTTCTTGTGTATATCCAGATATTTGGATTAAAGGTGTTTCTTTCATTCGGATGTGGAGGTGGTACTTCTGCAATGAAGGTCTTGTGACCTGCTTCTGCTAAAGGCAGAGAACCCTTTCTAGGTTTATTGACCTGCTTCATGCAAGAAGGGCTGGAGAAAGGAAGGGGACCATCCTGCTTTTGCTGTTCCCTAAAATGTCAGAGTGCTATATTTTGGAGTTAGAATATCCTGTCTTCCTCTCAACCCTTTGAAGATCTCTGACAGTAAATAAGTTAGGGAATGGTGGAAATTTGCTCTCTCCTGAGTCAACAAAAGCAGGAAGAGCAGAAGAAAATTTAATAACACCCCCACCAACTCCCCACTTGCCATATGTATTCTTTTCATATCTTTTTTTTTTTTCTGCGACATGGTCTTGCTTTTGTAGGTCAGGCTGGCTCTGAGCTCACTATGTCACTCAGGCAAGCCTCAAACTCATAGCAGTCTTCCTGCCCTTCTCTGTCTCCAGAGTGCTGGGATGATACATTGTGGTATGTGGTACTGATTGCAGGTGGGTATGAGTCACCATGTCCAGTGTTGTAGTATGTGGTTACTGGGGATTGAACCCGGGCCCTTGCACTTGCAAGGCAGGCACTGGAACCACTGAGCTAAATCCCTAGCCTTTCTTTCATATCTGATAATACAGACATTCACTGACTTAATCAACCAAAGTCACACATGAGAGACTAATAGGGTTCTTATTAAAACTATTTATATGTCATTAAAATTTGATCCAAAGTCTAGTATTATTTTAGTTTATCACTGCTTCAGGCAATGTTCCAAGTTCCCTCAGCCTGTGGGTGACCGGGTATGCTCCCTCATCTGTCAGTACCTTGAACTCCTCCAACTCTAGAGACAGCCTGCTCGAACTGCACACAGGTATGAGACGGCATCCACATCTCCACGGCCTGCCTTCGTGTCTGAACTTGGCTTTGCAGTTGACTGTGTGATTCCACCCACATGATCTGCTTGAGCTGGGCAAGAACCTGGGATGTAGTCAGGCCCTGTTGCTCTCCTCCCTGGTCCAAGGAAATGGGATTCTAGAGAAAGTAACAAAACAAAACAGTGTCTAAACCTACTCCTTCACCAAGGCTTCTTTATTCATGTCAGCTCAGTTGAACAAATGCTTCTCTTTTTTTTTTGCCTTTTGGTTAAATGGCTGATACTTTTTATTCTGTAGACTCATCCAAGAAGTTCCAGGTTTTTCCATTCCTATCTACAAATTGGGCAGAAGTAAATCATCTCTGCCTTCTGTCCCCCACTGTCAGCATAGAATTGCACAGACAGTAAATGGTGGAAGGGAGTGGGGACTGGAGCCCTTTGAGTCTCCCAAAAGACTAAAGCCAATCTTGAGGGCTCCTCCTGCCCCCTTCAAGAGCCCACTGATCCCTTCATGCTTGTAAGCCTCCGGCTTTTGTGGAAGCCCTGTTTTCTGGCCACTAAGAAGAAATACACCTTCCTGGAAGTCCACTCTGACTACACTGTCCTCCCTCCCTCGTCTCACACAGGTTTTCACTGCAGAACTTTTACGACCCCAGTGCTGCAGCTGGGGGCCATAAGGCATGAATGGATGTGTATCCATAGACTGGGGCCCATTTTTGTCAGGAATGTACTAAACACTTCATAAATTAAGTGCTTGGCTGTCGAGCTACCTCTGCTATCAGATTAGTCATCACTAGCCATTCTTTCCACAAAAACCCAAGGGATGGATACACTGGATGGTACTGGGGATTTTCTGTTTTCTCTTTTCTTAATGGAAAATGTGTGCAGATGGGGAAAAGTTGCAAAATTTTGATTATTTGCATTCCACACTGCACAATCCAGGTGGGTGTGATAGACATGCCCCACCAGTTTCTCAGCTCTGCTCCCCTCCTGTCCTCCCCCAACATTCTTTGTGTGTGGAATGGCTTCTGGCAGAGGTGAGAGTCTGGCAAAACCCCTACATGTCACAGGCTTTTCTTAGGCTCTGCACATGCCCAGAGCTTCTGCCCATGTTATGTATATTTACAGGACTTCAGGCCTTATTATGGCAGAGGCACAGCTACTGTCCTGAGCTGGAGTTCTCAGGAAGTTTAAAGTATTGAGTGACCTATCCAAGGCCCCTTAGCTAGGCCATGGTGGAACCGGGTGGCATGTGGGGTGCCTGTGCTCTCACCCCCCACTGCAGTGCTTCTGCTCTGCCTGTGTTATGCTTGTCAAGGTCAGAGCCACTCTGCTGGCATCAAGGAGCCGGAGATCCAGGGGAGGGTGTTAACCTTGGTCCTGAAAGCCAACTTATTCATTTATTAATGCAGAACCCACTAAGCTGGAGGTTCTACATATCTTTTCACATATTAAAGTATACATTCATGTATCAAGTACAAGCTGCGTTCTCATGATTCAAAATCCCAAAACATGAAATGTTCCAAAATCCAAAACTTTGAAGCACTGAGACAGTGCTTGACAACTTTAGAATTTTGGCATATTTTGGATTTTTGGGTTAATGATAATCATCCAGTAAAGGCAGTGCAAATAATCAAAATTTTGCAACTTTTCTAGTTCCAAACACTTTAGGTAAAGGATATTCAATTTACAGTTACCCATTTCAAACTATAAAATGTGTTGACATATACATATATATCTTAATATAGAAAGTAACTCAAAGCAGAGGTCCCCAATTGACCAGAAGGGGGTGGGTGGGCAGCTTGGGCATATATCCCATTTCTCAAGGTGATCTTTGAGGCACTCCCCAAGTGAGGCTACTTTAAACCTTGCAGGCATCTGCACAAAGACATTTTCTCATGAATATTTCTTTTTTTTTAGGTTTTTTGAGACAGGGTCTCGCTTTGTAGTTCAGGCTGGCCCTGAGCTCAGCCTCCAACTCACATCACTGCAATCCTCCTGCCTCTGCCTCCCGAGTGCTGGGATTACAGGTATGAGCCACCACACCTGGCACTGTGGTATGTGGTACTGGTTGCTGCTGGGCGTGAGTCTCCACGCCCAGTATTGTATGTTGTATGTGGCTACCGGGGATCGAACCCGGGTCCTTGCACTTGCAAGACAGGCGCTGGAACCACTGAGCTAAATCCCTGGGCCCTTCTCATGAATATTTTAGAAATGCTGATATCATGTGTGGCAGAGGACAAGGAAGGTTGGCCATGGTGACAGCAGCTGCTTTTGCTATTTTCCCGATTCAGTAAGCTCTGATTACAAATGTGTATGAATCCTAATGCAGAATGGTTATTTAAATGACAATAAAAATGAAAATAAAATGTGCTGCCCTTTGGACCATGGGCTATTCCTCCATCTTGTGTGAGTCAGTTTTGGAAGAGGAAGAAGAAGAAGAAGGAGGAGGAGGAGAAGGAGGAGGAGGAGGAGGAGGAGGAGGAGGAGAAGAAGAAGAAGAAGGAGGAGGAGAAAAAAAGAAGGAAGAGAAGGAGGAGAAGGAGAAGAAGGAGAAGAAGAAGGAGGAAGAAAAGAAGGAGGAGGAGGAGAAGGAGGAGGAGGAGGAGAAGGAGAAGGAGAATAAGAAAAAGAAGAAGAAGAAGAAGAAGAAGAAGAAGAAGAAGAAGAAGAAGAAGAAGAAGAAGAAGAAACATGTTGATAATCCAGATGCATGGTGTTCCTCCAAAGGAATGTAGTATGAAATGCATCATTATAGGTGGGCTCAACTTATTGACAGCTATGCTTAACAAGCAACAGCATTGAAACCTCCAGAATTCTTGTGGAACATAAACTAACTTAGACAGAAAAGGAACTGTGTAGACTTTAACAAGGGGAAGCAGTAATAGATGTGGCCTGGGGACAGTAAAGACCAGAAGCTCTGACTCTGTATTTTTCTCCTTTCTTTTTGCAGATAAACAGCTGCAATTGCTTCCATTCACAATATCAAGATTCCAAAGCCCAGAGTGACTCTCCTGCAAGCTCTAAAAGAGAAGTCTTGGTTAGTACTTGATTGGCTTGGAGTGAGTCATATGCTTAGAGCCAGTGGCTCTCTGATTAGCCAGTCTCGGCCATACACTTGCCATGAAAAAATAGGGACCATGATTTTCACCTTGCTTGGAGCACCACTGGCAGGAAAGAGATTGTTTCTAAAAGGAATGGACACCACATCATATACCCTTCATTAGTTATTAATGAATACTTCTTGGGTTGAGTGATGAAGAGCATGAGTTTTCTCATTTACTGATCTACTCATTCATCCATAAAATCTCTTTGACCATTTGACCATTTGTTAGGTCCCATGGCTACTTATTAGGCCCTATGGTATTTATTAGGTCTTCTGTGTGCTCTGAGATCCAGGGTCTATGCTTTCATAGCTATATTAGTTTTCTAGGGATGCCGTAACAAAGAACTACAAACTAGATGGCTTTCACAAGAGAAACTTCCAGTCTCTCAGTTCCAGAAGGCAGAAGTTTCATTTCCTGTTTCTTTGTCAAGAACCCATTTCCTGATAACTTGTGCTAAATTCCATGTGCTCTCTAATTATTAATTTTTCAACCAGTGAGTTCCTGTAGGAGGTTATCACCAGCTCACACAGGGTGATTGCACACATATCTTTCAAACTCCGACTTCAATGAAATCCTGCTGGCATCTTCTGGCCAGTTGAAAGTATTGACATGGAACAGTCCGTGCTGCAAATCAGGATTTTCTGCCTCCCATCCTCACTCCCAGAGCTGGATATGAAGCAGAACCTTATTGTTTAATATTGATTTCTGTTTTATCTGGGATATTTCAGTTTAGAAACAGTTACCTATTTACCTCAGTTCACATGCAGGCAAATTTTATTAGAAAGGTGCAGATCTCAGAAACTCCACTAACCTCAACATGAGTAGTCCATGTCACTTTTTCGGCATGAAGCTTGATCACTTTATTGCATATGACACACTTGTATTTGTCTTTCAGATCTCAGCTTCAATATTACCTTCCCAGAGTGGCTTTTCCAGACTACTCTGTCTGAAGCGCACCTATTATTTTATTCTTCATTGATTCCCCGTATTATTTCACTTGTAAGACTTGCTAAAATGTTTTTTTTTATGTCACTTGATCCTTTATCCCGTCTTCTTGCTCAGAATTGAAAAGATCAGAATATGTTTCGGTCTCATATGGCCCTTTGACATTAAATTTTTTTGACCTGAAGTCAATGGAGAATCAAGAGATACAAAGAGAATTCTTTATTTTATCTTTCTTTGCCTAAAATCCATATATAAATGTCCCATTGTGGGAAGAGATTCTCTTGTAGCAGACAGAGGAGTGATTCTTATTATTAAAGACAGAGATTTCATATCAAACGTGATCGCATGAACAGCCTGTATCTTCCATTAGTCTTCTTATAGATTTCTTAACTACTACTCCAATTTCTCATCCCTTGAAGCTCAAAAACTTTTTCCTTTGTTAAAAGAATATACAGCTGAGCCTAACTTCTACTTTCAATTTCTTTTCAGTGAAGACTTGGGGATATCAATATTAATATAATTTGTGTCCCTTGTCTCCTGTTAATCTATGGTTTCATTGTTTTAGTTCTCTGGTTCCCAGGATGAATGGTAGAGGGTAGAGGAAAAATTAAAACAAATAATCCTTTATTACAGGTCTAGACAGCAAGAACTTTGGAAAATTAGAACTGAGCATTACTACTGAAACCCACTGAAAAGACAGTTTTGGAGGTAGTGGTGAAGCAAACAATTGTTGAAACTGGCAAAGAGGAAAGGAACTCTCTCATTCACCAACTAAGGGCAGTAAGTTCGAATAAGTTACTCTTTTATCTACATTTTTTTGAGGGCTTTATCATAGACTTTAGACATTCTCTGCTACCTTATTCTAGTGAACATTTTATAATTGAAGATAAAGAGCCAGCTGAGGGGATACGAGACAGACTGTGTGTGGTGGAGACTTTTTATAAAGGTTGTGTCAGTACCACAGGTCCCTGTAGGAGCTTCCTAGAGTAACAGATGGTTTAAGGCATGAGACTTCCAGATGTATCTCCAATTCCTAAGCATATGCAGTTTCTCTTCTTTTTGTGTTCATATATAGCACTTTATACTTTAGACACATAAGCGGGTAAATTACATGAAAGTGTCATAATTTTTCTAAGACAATGAAATACTGACCTAATAACAGGGACTATTTTGGCCATGGCTGATATTTCCATAGCAGTAACTGACATGTAGCTGTTTAGTCCTTGATTTAGTTTAATAATATGACATTAGATGAGGTCATATTACCTAAGGTTTGTTAAATAAAGCAGAAGGCCACTAGCTACTGCTTCTCTACTCTGTGTGTGTGTATGTGTGTGTGCACGTGTGTGCACGTGTGTGTATGGGTTTCAAACCTTCCCCTGTGCTAGGCAAGTGCTGTACCACCAAATTACACTCCCAGCTCTCTGAATTCCTAGTTTAAAAAACTGCCCCTCAATAATAAATAAAACTAAAATCTGACTTAGCACTGTCTTTTCATAACAAAAGCTGAGTTTTAGCCAGCTATAAGTAGCCAACTGATGAGACCACACTCGAATCTGATAAGCATTCTTGATGGCCAGCCAGAGGGCCCCTCTGCTTGGCTTCTGTGCCGACCCTATGAGAGCTCACTGCCCATAGTGCCGGTGGAGCTCTGAGAACCTCTTCTGGTTCCAAGCGACGCCTGAGTCACGAATCATTCCCTGCACAGAAAAACGCTGTTAAACATAAAAAGTCCTTTCAGAGTTTCTTTCAAATCGGAGAACACTGACTGAAAAGTAACGTCAGAAAATTCCATACTCTTGTCTTACTAACTTTGCCTTCCATTCTTCAGCAGGCTGTTCCACAGCAGAGAGAAGGGAGCATTATCAGTTCCAGGCAGTAAGAGACTCAGGGATACAGAGTGTTCTGAGTACAGCGCCCTTCAGAGCGCGCCTGCGATAACCAGGGGCAGCAGAGGCACCCTGGCCTCAGGTGTGTGCACTGGATGTCCTCGGGAGGGGCAACTGCTGGCTTCACTGTCCCATCCACTTCCTGCTGGAGTTCTTACATTGCAGCTACCTCTACAGCCTTCTTTCAGCACCTTTCAGGTCAAGCAGGTTAAGGAAACTGAAATGCAGGCCATCTGCCATTAATCCAACCTGTGTTTCATGTGGTGGAGATTTAACATGTCTAAAGTGATGTCGGGTGGCCAAAGGAAACTACTGGCAGTAGGTTAGTTAGCTGAGGGATCAAACTAGACAACAGGCACTTCATCCAGTTGATAAACAAGCACTCTTGTCCTTCCCCTTTTACTTTCAAATTTGTGTTTTTCTACTGGTCAGACTCTGAGGCTACCCGTAGGATGAAAGAGGCGAGCATTTCAGTAACAAAGACTAGGAAAGCACTGACATGTAAAGAATTTTTCAGAGAACTTTGGTTTCAAAGAGGTTGAAAAAAACTGGGCGCCAAATGAGAGCTTCTGTGAGTACCCATCGGAAGCCTTGAGCTGTGCACGAAGAAGTGACTGGACCAGTTAGGGAGGTGTGGATGAGGCCTGAGATTCGCCTCTGGGATTTGTTTCTGATGCTTTCACATCTCACAACATGCAAACCAGTGATGGCATAAGAGACTATTTTAGTATGAGCTGCTATGCATTAATTTCAGTGCATATCAGGAAAAGCAGTATAGCTTATGTTTGAAGTATGCGATCCCACTGATGTCTTTAACAATCCAATTGATGCAGAACATACGGATTTTAGGCTCGGTGTGAGGCCATGTTCAATAGGTTAAGACTTCTGTAACATAACTTTCTGTTGCAGTATTTTGGGAAGTGCTGCTAGAATGAAGAACCTTTGCTCTAGTTATATGTAGGTTTCCTTCAAGCCTCTCTTTTTGGACTGGCAGGCTCTGTGGAAGGGGAAAGGGAAAGGGAAAGGGAGACCTTTCAAGCTACTGTCTCTGAGGGCCACACAGGAGTTGCCCTTGAGCCAGGGTAGACTTAGTGCCCCTGAACTGCACGCCACTGTGAACCCAGGGAAATCTGGGTCTGTGCTCGCACTGGCCACCCAACTGAGAATTCTGGAAACACAAAGAGGAAGTGAACGCTACTTCCTTTTAGGTTTTCTTCCCTGGTGCTAGAAATTGACTCCAAAGCCTCACATAGGCTAAGCACTTGCTCTACTTCTGAGCTTTATCTCCAGCAGCAATGTTCCTCATTCAACTATTAGTCTAGTATTGTTTTCACATTCAATTTTAAACTTGATTTTTTTTTGTATCCATTGTACTTGGTTTTAGCTGAATGATTGTACTTTTAAAATTACAGTCACAATATAATGTTTCCTTTTAAAATAGATATTTTTAAAAATCTTTTTGGGGAGTTGAGGATTCAGCTCAAGGCTACATGCATGTTAGACAAGATCTCTACTGTTAGAATCACTGCCCTCCATAAGGGCCTCCAGTGTGTGCTAAATCTAAAATGGCTGCCTTTCCCTTGCATGCCAAAGGACAGCCTATCATTTAACTTCCTAACTTGCTGCCCTAAGCAAGCCAATCCTGATCCGCCATAGTCCTCTCCTAGTCACCAAGTCCCATAAAAAACCCACCCATTCCCAACACCCTCTCTCTCAACACTGTTCCAGGCAGTCGGGAAGGCAGCTTTTGCTCACGTTATAGCCCTGTGACCCATATTCCTATTTCCACTTTTTTTTTTTTTTGTAAATCTAACACTGAGCTACATCACAACTAAAAAATACGTTTATGTCTAATTATTTAAAAGGTAATATGTAGATGTAGCAGAAATTTGCAAGGTGGCACATGTGGGGAGAGTTTCTTCAGCATAGATTTTGGGAGAAAGTAATTTTGTAATTAGAGTATGACTGTAGCTATCTAAGGTCCAGTGGGACCCTTCGTGAAAGTGGGCTATGGCATGCAGACCATCGCTCAGTTTTATTGCCAGTTACAGATGAAACCTTCATGGTCTATGATTCTGTGGTGCTCAGAGGCAAGATTACATCTGCTGAAGATATCCTGGTTCCTTGCCAACCCGGTCGTGCTACAGAAAAGTCTCATTTGGGGATGGGGCCAGCCCTTGGCAGCTCAGGCCTCCCAACTACTCTCTGGGAAATTCTCTCCCCTTTCTATCTCATCAGCATGAGATTTGTATCTTCTTATGATCAAACCCAAGCTCACCACTGCCCCCTAAGTCACCCGGTGGTCCTTCTCATTGTTGTGTGTGCCAAAAAAATATTGGCTACAGGGAAAGCCTAGTCTTTGCCCACCCCAAGGCACTGATCTCCTGGCCCTGCATCTGCCTTGAAATTACTCAAGTCTCTTGTCTTTTTTTCTGTATTCCCCACTGTCCCCCTTTCTTGGCAGTTGGAGGAAATTCGCCTCCTATAGGCTCAAAGAACTAAGTTAGACAAATACTAGAGTATTAAATTCACTTTATTCTTTCACTTCCTCGTGTTTTGGGGGACTCTGCACCATTTTCAAGATTATGTGTGAATGCCCCTCCATCTTGAACCCCAGAGCAAGTGTTTCCTTCTCCAACCATCTGTCTGATTTGTCCCCATGGACTCGCAGCTTGGTCCTACACAGCATCTTATTCTGTGTGCCCAGGTCCGGTCTTCCCGAGACCCGGGACCCTTTCACGGGATGCAGGTCTCTGGTTTGGATGTGGATTGTGCTCCCTAAGTCCATGTGCTGGAAGCTTGGTCTCCAGTGTGTCAGTGAAGGAAGATGCAGCCCTTGTTTTAACTGACTCCATTTTGCTCTCCTGTCCCATTCTCTCTCAGAGTCAGTTCGTCCTTGCAGTTTTTCTCAGATTCCAGGACCAGAGGACTCTGCAGGCTTGTGCTCTAGGACAGGACAGTGCCAACCCCCTCCTGGCTCCTAAGCAGGAACCATCATTTTCTGACAGGAACCAAATTGTCCTTCTAGCAACAGCAAAACCCTAGGAAGTAGACTTGAGATCCTGGTCAGCCAGCCCACAGTTGTTCCAAGACTGTGTGACTACACGTACCTCTTCCTACCTGTCCTAATTCTTCCTCTGTGATCCAGACACTCTTGTTAGTGTCCTGAGACAGAGCTTAGCATGCTCGTTACCCCTCTGTCTTCCCAGTGTGGTCATACTGAACATAAAATCCCTTTTCTCTGTTTATTATGCTCCTCTCCTGCTACGTCAGTAGGGATGAGTATTGGCTGTGGTCTGTTGGGACCCCCAGAGTCAGGCCTCTGACCTAGGACTCCATCCACAGTGGGACCTTTAAGACACAGGTCCTAGAAGAGGGTGAGTGGGTCACGGGGCTCCATCTCAGGGATGGAGTGAAGCTTTCCGAGGGAGTTGGTAAGGCCTGGTCTCAGACCCCTGGGTTAGCTTCTGTTATAGTGAAGCTGGATCCCTTTTCACAGCTCACCCTTCTGCTTTCCAGATGAGATCCGCCAGGAGGCTCTTGTTAGTGACTGAACTGTAAACTGGGGTGAATTCCAGCAAGACTTGCTTGTTCAGATGGTGTACTGCGAGCCCAAGTCTTTAGGGATGAGGGTCCTATCTTGTTGAGCATCTTAGGAAGTACTTTAAGGCAGAAAGACTGCAGGGGGCGCGGGAGAGTGGGCCGTGTTGTCCTGCTCCGGCTGTTTCCTCAGACGCCACATTTTGAAGTAGTCTATTCCGAGCTTCGCTGCTTAACGACAGAATCAAAAGTTTCCTGGGTTGTTAACTGTTCCTTCTAAGTACAAGATGGAAATAAGAAGGAAGCTTTGAAGGGGTCAGCTTGAGAGGAAGACAGAATGGGTTTGTTCCTCAGAGGGCACAGCCTCCCGGGGTAAGGCACACTGGGCGCCTTGAGAGTAGCCAGTTGCATATTAAAACTTCGGAGGTGTCTGAGTCGCTCCAGCGCTGAGCTGCCCGCTGTGAAGCAGAAGCAACAACAAGCATCCCTGTGGTTGAACAAAATGTATCCTTTCTCCGGGTTCCAGAGCCCAAGCGCAACTTTTAAAAAGATCTTACTTTATTGTTATTTTCTTTAACAGAAGACTTTGAGGTGTGAAGGGAGACTTGTTATTTCTCCCCTGAGCTGCACGGCTGGATTAGCCAGAGGCCACCTCTCCTCGGCAATGAATGGGCATATTATGCCTGCCTTTAAAAGTTGTGGCTCTTAATTAAAAACGTGATCGTGGGTCTTTATGGAGACATTGTTTAGGTTTTCTTTAGCTGTTAACACATAATAAATCATTTTAAAAGGACCTTTTCCCCCTATCGCTTAATGGTTAGTGCATTTTAAAAAAGCGATTCCAAAATAAAACCGGGATTAAATTTAGTGTTTGACAAGGTGCTAAGGGGCTCACCACCTCGGCTGGGATAAGACAAGCAGGCTTTGCTTCATCAGCTACTGACCTTCTCCTCTCGAGGTAGCCGGGCTTGGGGGTTTCAGTCAGAGGGGTGACTGGTGTCAAAAGTTCAACTTGTAAGTATTAGGAAAGTTTGCAGACGGCCCACCGTAACCCACCTTCCTTTTATTACCTTGTAACTGCAAAATGTGCAGCTAGCTCTTCTAGAAGGAACCGCGCAGGCGGGGCGCTGGCGTGGGGGGATCATCTAGAAGAACCAGGGACCTGACCGTGGTCATTTTCCTTCTCGAGAGTGGGGTAAATGTCCTGAGGCCTCGGAGGGGTGCTGAGCCCACAGAGACCGGAGCCTGGGTAAGTCTGCCTGGCGGGCAGGAGCAGCTTCTGCTGTATCAGGCCGGTCTCAACTGCAGGTCCCGCGGTGTATGAAGAACGGAAGCTACAGAGGGAAACGCGGCTCCTCCGCTTTGCAATGCCGGGTTTCAGAAAACCGCAGGTCCACACTTCTCTGCAAAGGAGGTAAACAACGCTGCACCAGTGGATTTATAAGCTGACACATGAAGAGAGGTTTTGCAAACCGATAGTTACCAAACGAATAAGAGCGATACATATGATATGATATGAACTCTATCTTACAGTCATTTTCAAAAACCGTTTCTCTGCAGAATTTCCAGCTGAGTTTGACGATGACCCCTTCCCAGAGGGAATTTGAGGGCTGAGAAAGGCGCTGCCTGCTCCCCCGCTGCCTGGTGACTTTCCCGGCTCCAGCCGGGTTGGTCCGAGCCTACGTGTTGCAGTTCCTCCCGCGCGCCAGTAGAGGGCGGGAGGCCCCTCCGCTGCACGGCCCCTGGCACCCGAGTGGCTCTGAGCTTCCTTCCCTCTCCTGTCCTGGCTGTGACCTCCACTCCTGTGTGCCATGCGGACCACACACGGAGGGCAGTGGTTTTCCATCGTGTTTACTGAAGGGAAAGGGAATTTAAAAGGGAATTCTCCAGAAATTACAAAATACCAGACTTCTCATTCCTGGTTACAGTCCATTCCAGAAGTTGATCCCGGATGGAACCCATGGTCGGTCAGCTCGGCTGCTCCCAGCAGCAGTTTTCTCTTGCCCTCCTTAGCTGGTTAGCTGGATGTCCGCCTGCCTCGCTGCTGCCTTCGGTGCTCTTCTGGCACTCTCCTCACCTACCCAACCTGTGACGGACCTCTGCAAAAACCCCCTCACATCAGAATCTGCCTCAGCACGTAAACGCAGCACATCCTTTTCCGGTTTGTGGAAGGACGAGAATCGGTTGTCTGCACCTTCCAACCCCTGGAAAGCTCCACCCTTTTAAGGTGAGCCTGCTGCCTTTGAGGTCTTCCAGGTGGTCCTCGATTAATTGCCCCCTGAACTGGACCCCTAGTCCGGGGAGTGGCAGTGATGGGCTTGGTGCTCTCGGCAGGGCTCTTTGTGCCTCGTCGAGCTGTAATTTAGCGGCCAAGGGCTTTCCCAGGAAACATCCCATCATTTTGCTGAACAATAGTCCTTAAATTATTTGGAGACAGTAATCATAGTTCAGTTCCGGTCTTCTGTTTTGCAATTTACAAAATCTCCACTTTGAGGCTGAGGCAGGAGAGGCATGGCTGAGGCCATGCATAGGCCCAGCCTGGGTAACAAAGTAACTTAACGAAAACCTGTTTCAATGAAAAGAAGAGAGAGGGAGAGAGAGAGAGAAAGAGAGAGAGAGCGCGCGCGCGAGAGAGGGAGACTGAGGATGTACCTTGGTGTGAAAGTCTCGGTTTGATCCACAGTACTGCAAAACACAGCAAACAAAAAACTCTCTTCCTTTAGCAGTTCTTGTCAGGCATGCCATCATATTGGCTGTTGACCTCTGAGTGAAAGAGAAAGTATGAATAGCCAGAGTCTACTCAGGTCTTAATCAGTGTCAATAATAAATACTCAATAATGGACTACTATGATTATAGTAAAATTACATTCTTAGAACTACACTCAAATCCTTCAATTCTGGGGATCCTTCAAGAAGGATCCTTCAATAAGCCTTTTCTCTAGAGAAGGATGAAGCATATGCTGTATAGAGTGAAAACTACTAATCTTTTCCTTTTCCCAGGCCTTTAATCCCATTCCTAAGGAGACACATAAACATAGTTTGTATAGATCTTTTCAAATATTTTCTGTTTATAATGTACACACATACATTAGTGTCTGTGTAATATACGGTCTAATGGGCTATAGCAACGGATCCAGCTACGTCTTAACTTTTTTTTCCCACATAATAAAGTGAGTATCATTCTGATCTTTTCATCTCAAAGTAAAAATCTGCTACATGTAAAAACTGTTTTTTATTATGAATAATCACCTGATTGAGCAAATAGGTCATTGAGAAGGCATATATATTATTATTTTTGACAGAAATGTTTGACACAAAACAATAAATGCATATATAATTTATAGGGCACAGTAAAACAAACAACCCAGACTCCCAGTCTGGTTCAGAAATATAACATGACTGGCGATGTGAGAGCCCACATGCTCCTCTATCTGTCACCACGTCTCCACCAGGGACTTCCAGTTTGACTCATTGCCTTGATTTTCTTGTCTTCTCATGTGTATATTTTTCACCACTACTTTGTTTTGTCTTTTTTAAAACTTAAAAAATGGTGCATGTTGATGAGATCTGTGATGTGCCTTTCCCCTCTCTCTTGTGTTTCTGGTGTGAGTGTTTTGTTTGCACGATTGCACCCACGTGTTTGTGTTTTGTTTGCACAACTGTTTGCACTCCCTCATGTCACCAGGCAGCTAATTATCTATGGCCTTTGAGCTCCTCTCTCTGCTCTGCAACCTGGCCACCACGCCCTGAAGAACTCTCCCTGGAAGGTCCTTGGACGGCTCCATGTCTGCCCTGGAGCCAGCTGACCACAGACTGAACTTTCAGAGCCGTGAGCCAAAATGCGCCTCTTCTCCCTGAAGTTGTGAAGTTTTGTCTCAGCGGCTGGAAGGTGTGATAGAGGAAGGAGGATGAGCTGAGCGGCGGTGGGGCGGAAGTGGCTGTATCCAGCGAGGTGGCAGATGCGCACAAACCGAGAGGGAAAAGAAGAAAAAGGAGCAATGAGGCCTGAACAATTTCAACATGGTCGCAAATCTTCCAAACACCATGTTGGGAGAGAAAAAGGAGTTATGCATTTACTATGGTATATTTATTTAAAGTTAATAAAGTGAAAAAGCATTGTCTGTACCGTTTATATTTACGTGCGCACGTACCATGTGTGGGTACATACACACACACACATGCAGGGGAAGGACCGCTACAGGACGTATCCGTGCGAGTATCACGGTGTGGATTCACCCGAATGTAGAGGACGTGGGTGGTTTGCTCAGCACGGCCTTCCGATGCCCTCGAGCGAGCAGTCAACACGAGCTGTAAAAGGCCCCGGGCTGGCGTCGCACCCCACGGTTAACAGGGAACTTTTCTCTTCTGAACGGAAGGGACACACTGTGAAAATGGCCCCGAGGTGTGTGCTTTAGTGAATGCGAGCCGGTGACGCTGCTTTTCACTGTTGTTACCAAGTCCATGTCACCGGAACTGGCCACAGTTCTGCGAGCCGGAGTCACCACACCCCCGGGGCGCTGCCGCGCTGTGACGCTGATGGCTGGGCATCGGCGGGCGGCCAGAAATTCTCAACTCCGCTGAGTGGTAATCTTTAATAGTGTGACAAGGTGCACAGTGTGTGCGTGCGTGTGTGTGTATGTGTGTGTGTGTGTGTGTGTGTGTGTGTGTGTGTGTGTGTATTTGTGTAACCCCCCCCCCGTGGAAAGCGTAAAGGACATTAGAAACAAAAGATACTCAATTTGTAGAGCTTTAGTCCTACCATTAAAAAAAAATGGCTAAAGTTAACATTTGTTAATTCTAGATAGTGAATATACAGATATGCTACTTTATCTTTTGTTTTTCTCCTTATAGTTAAAAAAAACTTTTATAAAGGTTTTAAGGAGTTAGCGACTTCTTTGGAATATAATCGCTGTGCAGGAACTTGCAAGACAACTTTTTCATAAGGAGGAAAAGCCCAAAGTAACGGTCCAGGCGTCAGTGTTATTTTCTGACAGAGTCCAGCTTCAGCTCAGCAGCTGAGCACAGTGGGCAGAGGTGACCCCTCCACGTCATCCCCTCTGAACGCTCCCGCTCTGTGACAGCTGTTCTTATTTCTTTGGCAGTGGCCCTGCTGCTTGTCCCTAGCAAAGATGGCTCTGAAGTGTGGCGATAAAGGCCTTCTGCCTGCTGGGCTGTCTGTGCGTGGGCCTAGGAGACTGATTCTGCCATTGGCTCGGGCGTGACCACTGGCCTCCCAGTTAAGAGGTGTCGGTGGAAACCTTCATCTGCACCGTCCTCTGTGAAGATTCCTTTGCCCCAGAGCTTAAGGGGGCAGCTGTGTGTTTGTTTCCTTGGATATCAGGGGTGCCCACTGCACACTCAAAAATCCGTAGAGTGACAGCAATCCGCTGACTTTAATTATTGTTGTAGGAGCTAAGAGGGTTAGTTGGTCCCCCATTTCTCTAGAATTATTATTTTTTCCCTACTAGCCTGTGTACGAGACAAATAGGTAGCATTTCACATGAAAAATACTGTCTGTTTTTTTTATTTTGGTTTTTAACTGAGGCTTGGGAAATATCACTTCCTGTGAAGTTGATGAGCAAGTAAAGTGAAAACTGTATTTCACATCACCTCAGATGGAATCGTTCGTTCAGCAAAATAGAAAAGAACTGGGGGAGGAAAAATGTCGTCTCAGAAATACTAAGGACGGGGGCACCTGGGCACGCTGGCCACAGTGCGTCTTAGGTCTTCGCATTAGCAACAGAAGAGCTCATATTCTCAAATTAAAATCACCACAAAGGACAGCAACCCACAAAAGATGAAATACCTTAAAAAATTAGATTCTGACAATATAATTACAAATGATTTTTGGGAAAGAAGCAAAGGGAAAGATTTTTAAAAATCAATACTGCTAGCCTTTTTGATTAATTCCCTTTTTAAAAAGAAAGGTTTGCAAGAGATATAAGGACACGTGGGACTCTGAGGACCGGGGAGAGTAGTGGCGACAGGAGGGTGTGCGGGTAGGACAGGGCTGAGGCTTGCAGAAAACCCAGCATGGAGAGACGTCCTAAGATGCATCCAGAATAAGAGTTAAAGGTGGGACAGGTGGGGTGATCGTTAGAGATCACACGGGAAAATAAAAAGCAGAACAACTCAACCGTTGAAACACTATCTTTGTTGTATGTTCCTCATTTCTCAGTCTTCAAAGTTGAAAGATATGGAACAAAATTCTAAAACTGGGAATTGAAAATCAATGAGATACACTTCTATGTGCAATATGAATATTTTTCATTTTGTAGTCAAGGTTTTCAGAACCATTTTCCTGCTAGAAAATGAATTGACATACTTTTCTTTTCTTTTTTTTTTTTTTAAATCTGAATCAGGTTAATTGACCAGAGAATTAATTTATCAAATATTCCTTGAACCTTTGAAAGTACACATTTACAAAAAGAGTTAGATCTAAGAATCTGTTGTGTATATGTCTCTAACAGCTCTGCTTACAATTTTTCTATCATTACTAGGCTTTTAAAGTTTACTTTGAATTTTGTATCAATCTTCATAATTTATGTCTCCTAGACTATTTTCTAATTATCAAAATAAAAGTTGCATTTACAGTACGTGTTTAGAGTTTTAAAGACTATCTATATCTATAAATACTACATATAAATGATCTTTTTATCAACATACAAATGGTATGCATAAATAGCCCTTTTCTCAGACTGATTTTTTAATTTGTATTTTCTTTCCTAACTCATTTTGTATTACCTCTTTTTTCACTTTTTTAGTTTATTGCTACTTGTTTTTGTTCTTATGATATATGTATATATATATTTCCCCAGAAGGTCTCACTTTGTAGTTTAGACTGGCCCTGAGCTCAGCCTGGAACTCACAGCAATCCTCCTGCCTCTGCCTCCCAAGTGCTGGGATCACAAACATTAGCCACCATGCCCGGCACTGTGGTATGTGGTACTGACTGCTGGTGGCCTGAGTCTCTACACCCAGCATCGTTGTATATGGTTATCAGGGATTAAACCCAGGTCCTTGTACTCACAAGGCAGGTGCCAGAACCACTGAGCTAAATCCATGGCCCTATATTTGTATATGTTTTAAAACTTCCTGAATTTCAGTATCCTTTTGTTTTAATTATTTCTTTCAGTAATTAAAATGTTTTTGAGAACTTTTCTTTCATGTTTAGCTTTGGACACCCTTTAAATATTAATTTTATGGTAATTTTCTAAAGGGCTTTAAAAATACTTAGACTATTTTATTTCAAAATACTTTTAGACTTGTCAGAAAAGTTACTAAAATAAGCCAGGAGTGGTGACTCACATCTGTAATCCCAGGACTTGGGAAGCAGAGGCAAGAAGATTGCTGCATGTCTGAGGTTAGCCTGGACTATATCGTTGAGTTCAGGGTAAGCCTGAACTACAAAGCAAGATCCTGCCTCATAAAACCAAAAAAGAAAAGAAAAGTTACTAAAATAATAGTTTCCCAGCTTTCACTAATGTAATCACAACAGTTAATCTTAATTGTTAAATTGATGGGATTGAGAAATGCCTGATGAAGCATAAACATCTGGGTGTATCTGTGAAGTGTCTCCAGAGATGATTGGCATGTGGGACAGGAGACTGAAGCAGATAGGAGGGCTGAATGTGGGCTGCACTTCCTGGTAGGCTGAGGGGACAATGGAATAAAAAAGGAAGAAGAAAAAGCCCACCAGCACACCCTCCTCACCTCCTCCTTACCCTCTGTCGTAAGGGCAGCTGCTTGCTTGTGTGCTACTCACCCCGATGCTCTGCCACACCAAGGCCCAGAACCAATAGATCCACAGACTGAAACCCATGAAACTGTGAGCCTTAAATAAACCTCTTTACCTAAATTGTTTGTGTCAGGATTTCCCCACAGACCTATCCCACTAATGCAGACATGTAACAGCTTCTCTCATCATGATAAAGTAACACTCACATACTAATATTAATAAAGTACACACTATTCAGATTTCACATTTTTCTGCTGTTTGCTAATCAAGAGCCATGCATTGCATTTAGTGCTTATGTCTCCTTGACCCCTCCAATCTGGATTCTTCTTCAATCTTTGTCTCTTTGTACTTTGACAGTTTTGAAAAGTATATAGTTATTTTGTAGGATTCTCTACGTATAGGTTTGTCAGATATTTTCTCATGGTTAGACTGAAGTCACAAATTATTTATCAATAACACCAAATAGGTGATGAAACCTCTCAGTAATCATTATACCAGGGGATAAATAGTGTTGCACTGTTATATTATTAGTGATACTGGATTTGACCTCATGGTTGAGCACTATCGGGTTTTTTTAGAGTACAGTT
Source organism: Petromus typicus (assembly GCA_004026965.1). Taxonomy (NCBI): domain Eukaryota; kingdom Metazoa; phylum Chordata; class Mammalia; order Rodentia; family Petromuridae; genus Petromus; species Petromus typicus. The sequence continues at coordinate 150,857 of PVIR01000576.1, forward strand.
ATCATTTTATTCCTTATCATGTTGTAGTGAAATACTTTTAAACTATTCAAACATCTTGTTCCTTCTTACATTTTTGCCATTTTAGGGTTTTTTGAGACATTCGGTGTCTCACTGCGTAGTTCAGCCTGGCCTTGAAGTCACTACTATATATAACCCAGACTGACTTCAAATCATGGTGATCTTTGTGCCTCAGCCTCCTGAGTGCTGGGATTATAAATTCCACTCCCATGCCCAGGGCCAACAAATTTTGCCATCCATTAGTGAATGTTTAGAGTAATAAACTGTTGATTTTCTTTCTTTCTTTCTTTCTTTTTTTGAGGCCAGATCTCATCGTATTTTCCATGGTGGTCCTTAACTCCTGGGATCCTCTTGCCTCAGCTTCCTGAGTAGCTGGGACTACAGACTATGCCATTTTGCCTGGCTTATTTTCCTAATTTGTTTGCTTTTATGTAGAGGTGTTCTTGTTTCTCTGGAAGCTCACCAACATTTGCTATTATTTGACTTCTTGATGACAGCCATTCTTTCTAGGGTAAAGATGATATCTTAGTGTTGTTTTAATGTGCATTTCTCTAATGATTAGTGATGGTGAGGATTTCTTAAGTATTTGTTGGACATCTGTGCTTTGTCTGTTATGGGTCTATTCATTTTGTTTGCCCATTTTTTGATTGGATCTTTTATTATAGAGGTTCAATTTTTTAAATTTTTTATATTCTAGATATGATCTGTCTAAGAAATCACTGGCAAAATATTTTTCCCATTCTGCAGGTTGTTTTTCATTCTGTTGATTGTTTCTCTTTCAGTGAAGCTTTTTAATTTAACACGATCCCATTGGTTGATTCCTGGAACTATTTCCTGTCCATAATAATTCTTAAAGGTTCAACTTGTGTGTTCCTTCTTCCAACCTTGGAATTAGCTACTTTTCCAAGAAGTACAATCTGGGTTCAGGCATCCCCTGCGGGGTCTTTCATTGTATTCCTCATTGACAAAGGGAAAGACTGCTCTGGAATTAGAGACTGATGTGCACTTATGGGACCTTTTATTAAAGAGGGCTATTTAGGCTTAAGAAAATGCAAAAGAATCAAAATTACCCAATGCATATTGTCAGATTGTAGTGCAATGAAATGAGAAATCAAAGGCAAAAGAAACCACAGAAATTATGAAACAACCCCCCTCCCCTCCCCTTCCCTCCCCCACCTCTCCCCATCTCCTCCTCCCTCTCCCTCCTGGGTAGTCACCCTTTGTTGACTCCAGGTCTATGGATTCTGTGCCTTGACCCACTCTGTTTTCTTTCTATCCACACCCGGCAGCAGAGGTGGAGATCAGCCTGGTCTTTGATAATCCGAAGCCTGGGAAAGAGTTAGTCCCAGACAGTTGACTACTGCAGAGAGAAGGCCAGCAGCACTAGCCTGATGAGAAGCTCACAGCTATTCCAAACTATGAGAGCAGCATGGGATTTTACTCTGAAAGCGAGGGCTTCATGGCAGACAAGAGTTAGAAAAGAAACTCAGTGGAGGGCTTGCTCTGTCACCAGAGAGTTTAATCTGGCTCCAAAATGGGGAGGATTGCTCAAGACTGAATCAAAGAATAACTCCACTCTAAGCTCTCTGGGATTAACTGCCTACTGTGACTGGGAGAGAGACAGTAAGGGGAGACAGCCATGAAGAAGCTGCAGGCTAGACATAGACCCCCAGAGAAGTTAGAACTCAGGCCAGGAAGGACAGAAATTCTACCTTCCATAGTGAAAAACTAGACTTAGTCAGTGTGAGTTAGGCTGGATCTGAAAGTGTTGGCATTAAATCCAAGAGTTTGCCTGAGCCCCTGCCCCAGTGAAGGTGAAAGCCAAGCTTGGCTGGGCTGGAGTTGAGCATAGCCAGCATGATTGTGACTCCACCCTGGGCCAATCCAGGACTGCCTCTTCAGTCAATGTGCAGCCACCCACCTCTGTGCAGGCTTCAACCAATCCATGACTGACCTGATCTGTATGTTTACACCCTCAACCGTTTACTGTATAACTGACTGCATTTTAAATAAAAGTGAAGTGTTCCCTGAAATGCTCCCCGGAATCTGCATGGTGACTCTGCACACTCATCCGACAGGTCTGAGTTTCCATTAACCCCCAAAGCACAACAACAACACCCCATGACCTATACCCAGCAGAGAGTTAGAGGGCTGATTGCTTTTCCCATCTTCCAATGTAAGCAAACATGCAGTTTTGCTTTAGTGGTTGCCACGGACTGAGGGGTGTGGACAGAAGTGCCCACAGAGCCTTGGAGGCCACATCATAAACTCACAGTATGTAAGTCCAGGTGGAGAAGACTGTGACTTGTTGGAATCTAAGACTATCTGCTGGAGAAAACTTATTGAACAATACAGAAGATTTTTTAAAATTTCTTTTATTCCTCTTTTCTTTTTTAGGTTTTCTGGATTTAGTTTGCTCACTTTCCTCTTTTTTTCTCCTTTAATCTTTTTTCTCATTTTTTTCTTTTACTTTGCTGTCTGGTCTTCTTTTTTCTTCTTTTCTTTTATTGTTATTTAATACTATTGATTCTCTTTTTGTTAACTTCTCTCATTCTCTGGTGCAGTATCCTTTCTATTATTACTAGTACAACCATTAAGCTTTATGAATATTTAAATAGTTCCTTATGTGTATGCTGTTACTGTTTAGTGCTATTCTATTGTTAGTTGAGGTGAATTTTTTCCATTTAGTAAGTATTTATTATAGGTCAGTATTTGGCTTGTCTTAGTGTTTATATTATAATGAGAGATCTCTTTTCTATGT
>PVIR01000576.1:153735-167199 GCA_004026965.1 Petromus typicus
ACACAAAGCAATCAGCACATTTCCACAAGACACTACAAATGGTAGCTGAGCTAAACAAAACAATACAAAATATAAACATCCAGCATAGAAAATAGAATCTAGAGAAAGATATGTCAAAAATGTGGGCAGCCCTAGTGACCAATGTGAGGGCTGAGAGTCAGAATTAGAAGACAAGGCTGTTGTCAGTGATCAGTAATTGAGAGATACTTTAAAAATAGTGAGACACAATAAAAAATGGACCCAACACCTGCTGGATAACACAAAAAAGACTAAATTACGATAAATTTGAATTCATGAGAAATCAGAAGACAGTGCAAATGGCATAAAAACATTTGTCGATTGAAATAATAGTAGAAAACTTTTCAAAACTTTGAATAGAATGAACCTCACAGATACTTGAGGCAAATGGAATCCCAAATAGCCATGATCAGGAAAGAACTTCTCTATGACACTTTGAAGTCAGAATCCCAGATATTCAACACAAGAACAGAAGCATATTATCATCAGTTGCAGAAATATGATCCTCTGAAGAGAAGACACTGAGATTCCTCCAAAAAACTCCTAGAGGCGATAAATACAATAAATAAATTCAGCAATATAACAGGGTACAAAATCAACACACAAACATAACAGTGCTCCTGTGCTTAATTATAATAATGTGCAACAATAGTAAACTTCTGGAGAAAGAAATGAGGAAAACAGGACCATTCAAAGTCGTATCAAGAAAAATTAAATACTTGGTAATGAACTTAAATGAGCAAGTAAAGATCTCTATAAAAATCACATTAGATCTGAGAAACAGCTGGTAAAGATTCTTTCCCATATTGTTGGTTGCCTTTTTGCTCTGTTGGTGGTTTCCTTTGCCAGGCAGAAGCTTTTTTAGTAGAAGGAGATCCCATTTGTCGATTTCTTCTGCTAACCAAAATGTCCATCAACTGGAGACTGGGTAAAGAAGATGTGGTTCTTTTATAGAATGGAGTATTATTCTGCCACTAAAAATGATAAGATTTAATAATTTATACCATTTATACTCAAATGTATGTACCTTGAGGACATCCTCATAAGTGAAATAAATAGGTCACAGATGTGTAAATATAGTATCTTTTCTCTGGCATGAGAAAATAAAGTTGTAAATGAGTTCTACCATATAAAGTTGATATTGTGAAACAGAAAACATTTAAAAGGAAAGAGGGTGTAGGGATAAGTAATGAGGGGAAAAAGAATGTGATAGTAATAAAAAAGGAAACAAACTTATATAGAGGGTGGGAGGTTGTAGGGTGGGTGGGGGGAGGGGAAAACGAGAATGAAGTCATGTCATATTCTAATACAAATTCTCAATGTTGAACATGATGATGATGTGTATTCATAATGTACCAACAAATACTTGAAAAAAAAATCACCCTACAGTCTCAGAAAAAAAAAAAAAAAAAGAACTGCAGCAAACAGGAAGGAATCCCCTGTGCCTGGACAGGCAGAGCTAGTGTATGAGCCCAAACGGCCACACTTCCAAAACTGACATACAGATTTGATGAATCTCAGTCAAAATGCCAAAAACATTCTTCACACAAAATGATTGTACATTTCATATGAAACCAGAAGAGATTCAGGATAATAGAAACAGGCTTGGGTAATAAGAACAAAGCAAGAGGTCTCCCAGTCCCTAATTTGAAGATACATTATAAAGCTACAGTGATAAAACAGCATGGTACTTGTACAGAGATAGAGACATGGATCAAGGGAATAGAGTACAGGATGCTGGGTCTGGAATTCAGTTCAATGGCACCAAGCCTGCCTCCCAAGGTCCCAAGTTCCATCCCCAGCACTGAAAACAAACAAACAAAAACAAAACCCTTAATACAAGATACACAAACGACCCAGACAAATTCTGCTCTTTGAACTCTGACAAAGTGGTCAAAAGCATACACTAGAGGAAAGATAGCCTCTGTAATAACTGGTGCTGAGAAAATTGGCTGTTCGTATGCACAAGACTGAATCTGGACCTATATATCCCTTCATGTGCTAAACTAAAGTCATAATGGATTAAAGAGTGGAATGTTCAAACAGAAACACTCTACTGGAAGATAAAACAGGTATAACCCTTGAAGTCATAGAATTTTCTGAACAGAACCCTGTTTGCACAACAGTAGTACTGGGAACTAACAAATGGGATCATGTCAAATTAACAAGCTTCTGCATGGCAGAGGAAACAACCAACAGAATGTAGAACAACCTGTGTAAGGTACCGAAAATATTTTTTTGCCAGCTATTCCTCAGAAAGGTGCCTTATATCTAGAATATATGAAGAACTAAAACAAATTAGACTTCCCCAAATGAAAGATCCAGTCAAACACGGGGCAATTGAAATGAACAGACACTTCTTAGAAAAAGAAATACAATTGGCTGATAAATGCATGACAAAATTTTCAAGATTGTTGCTCAGGATAGAAATGCAAGTTAAAACAACAGTGCAGTTTCATATTGCTCCAGAACGAATGGTTAACAACAAAAATTCAATAACCAATGTTGGCAAGACTGCAGAAGAAAATGAAACATTTCTGTTTTGTTCATGGGGATATAAACTAGTATAATCCTATAGTAATCAATATGGAAATTTATACAAAATTAAAACTAGAAATTTCATTTGACCCAACAATTTTTCTTCAAGATGTCCTTCCTAAAGAGTTAAAGATATCATATTACACAAAACAAGACATATATGGAGATATAATGCATATTCACAATTGTAATAGCACAATTTGTAATAGCTGAATCTTGCAAGCAGCCTATGCATCCATCAACAGATAAATGGGAAAAGAAAATGTAGTATTTTTACACAATTTTATACTACTCTGCTGTAAACAAAGAAGGCTAACCTTAAATCACTTACAGAAAAATGGATGCACCCTGAGATTACAGTTGTAAATGAAATAAATCAGACATGCAAAGTTAAATGATGTGATTTCTCTTAGTTGAGAAAGTCAAAACATATGTAATTTAAAAAGCAAAATAATAAGGGGTGTGACACTAGATTTTTTTTTTTTCCAAAAAGGCAAAGGAGCAAGTTGGAGAGGTGTGGGAGAGGAGTCAAAAGGAATGAAAAAAGAATCAAGATGTCCTATGTACATGGACCAGCTCCCCAAGAGCAATGTAATGATTGTGGACTGCAAATACTTACAAAATTAAAAATTGCAAAATTAAAAATTTGCAAAAATTGCAAAAAAAAGTGCTGTTTCAAAACCAAGCTCTAGGCACTGGGTCTTTGCTACTGAGGTGTTGTGGTTTCTAGGCTCTTTCAATTCAAAGAGCTTAGGAGTACACTAACCTATGACCTTTTACTTGTATACAAGGACTTTTCCGTTTTCTTCACCATTCATGGGTCAGTGATGCTGGTGATGGTAGTTGTGATATTAATGACCATAGCAATAGCCAGGTGGATGTTCTTTGTGTGCTTTGAAAAGGGTGAAAAAATTGACAATATTCTTCCCGAAGATGTTAGTATGTGGAATAGATGTTTTTAACTCTGTGGTCTGCTTTTCATATGGAAGAATTTTTTAATGATTATAAGTAGCTGAGGTAGGTAAGGAAAGTTAGCTGCTAATGAGAAGATAGTAACATACCTGAGGCAGAGGTTTAAGAAGAAGAAAAGATGTCAGTGGTTCTACTGCATGTGAAGTACCTATGATGCTCATAGCTACATATGAAAAGTTGGGACAGAGGTATCAACATTATTGGGAGATCAGTTTTTCAAAGCATGTGCTGCTTTTAACCTCTTTCAGTATGACATGGTTATCAGAACATGTCTTATAACCAGACTGCTACAGGTCACACCATGGTTGCCTGTTAGTGTTCTTAGCATGATAGCTTTGCTGTGTGAGTTCACACATAATGAGATAATATCTGTGGGCTGGAGTGTACTATGTATGGATTGTCATTGTGATAGAGATCTCCTCTCTGAATTGCCTTCACTTCTGTTTTCATTAACATTTTCTGGGGTTTTTTTCCTCAGTACTAGAGGTGTAATCTAGGGGGGTCACACCAACTAAGCAAGTACTCTACCATGGAACTACATTCCCAGCCTTCCTTAGCTTTTATGTTGGGATGAGTCTCACTAAGTTGCTGGGGTTGGCCTTGAACCCGAGATCCTCCTGCTGCTGCCTCTGGATGCAGAGATCACAAGACTGCCCTTGTGACTCTTGCTTCTTGTGAGACACTCTGCTGCATCAGGAAGGTGTGATGTATTGGTCCTTTTTCCAAGGACTCCTTGTAAATTCTTGGGCCTCTTTGAAGCGATCACTCATTCGACACATTCTGAAGTACTCTTGTCCTGCTCTTCCAGCTCTACCAGTTGAAATATGCACTTCCCACCTGTGCAGGTAGCCTATCTCCCATGCTTCCCTTCTTTCTTATCAGTAAAAGAGAACCTAAAGTTCACTCATCTTCGTAAACACTCACCAACAGCTCTCCTGCCTGGATTTACTGCATATCAGTGTCTGACTGGGACACCAGATACTCAGGGCCACTGGATTCCAGCCTGCGTTGCTGTTCTTTATTCTGCCCTGGGCCTTATTTTGGTTTTAAGGTTTGCTTAATCTCTAAAGATGTCATTTTAAATTCCCTATGTTGGTAGGGTTTGTGAGTCATGAATATTTTTTTCCAAAGCAAAAATCACCTGGTCCCTCACCTCTTGTTTCCTCATAGCTCCATTGTGTCAGCAATAACTGCCCTTTAGTATTTATTCTCAGTAAAAGCTGGGTCTCAGGGTGGCACACACCGTCTGGTTCCACTGGCAGCATGCTGGCTTTCACCTGAAGGGGAGAGGTCCCTGAAACCATGACTTGGGGAGATAGCATAACAGCCTCTTCCACGGGAATGTTTCATAGTTCTGTCCAGTCACTGGAGTGCGGCCCAAAACGAGTAATATTGGGCATCTCTTTCTTTTTTCCTCTTTCTTTCCTTCTTTTTCCTTCTGTTTCAGAACTAAGAACTATGAAATGCAAAAGTAAGTCTTTGCTTTCTAGTTTCACCGTTAAGTCTGTTGCACAGAAAGTCAAAACTCCATTGGAAAAGTTTGATCATGTTCTCAAAGATTCTGGCTTTTCCTTATTCAAATGTGTTGTGTTTTCCTTTGTGGAGCAGGATGGCAGAGATTTGGAAAATGGAAATTGTTGGAATTTAGAGCTGGATGGAAATTATCCACCCAGTTCCTGCTTTCTTTCATGTAGGAATTTCTTCAGAAGTACTCCAAATGGCTCTGAACTCTTTCTGGGCAGAGAGCTTAGTGCTTTGTAAGACAGACTATTTAACTGTGGTTTGGTTTTCAGTAGTAAAGATCTGTTCTTTGCTGTAGCAAAATGTCACCAATGGCTTTGTAATAATTTGTATTAGATAGAAATTGGACTTCTTTGAAATTCACCCCATAAGGGTATTATTGTGAATAGATTTTCTTCCATAGAAAAAGGACTCCGTGGCTGTCATTAAGGTTATTGATAACTTGCTTTACAATTGAAAGATTATTTGGACTAATGGATATGTCCTGTATAATCATGTATCAGAAATACAGACCTTTTTCTGGCTGACAATATAAGACAAAATCAGGGGTTCAAAGAAGGAAAAGATAGGACATACTCTTGTTGGCTTAATATTCTGTATTAGGAAATGTTCTGTATTAGGAAAACTAGAATGTCAGTCTTTTTTAAAAATTTAATTGAAATCTTTATTGGTACATTACATATAAGCATCATGATTGCACTCCATAATGAGGATTTGTACCAGTATAAGACACAATTTAATTCTCATTTTTTCCCATAGCCATACCCACCCTACCACCCCCATATACATAAAATTTGTCTCCTTTCTTTTTTGTTATAATCTCATTATTTTTCCCCCTTCACCCTATTTTACATTGAGCATTTTCTATTTCACAATATATAGCATACAATTCTAGGACTCATTTACATCTTTATTTTCTCATACCAGAGAAAAGATATGCTATTTACCTATCGGTGACCTATTTATTTCACTTATGAGGGTATCCTCAAGGTATGTCCATTTAAGTATAAATGATTCAAACTTATCACTTTTATGGCAGAGTAATACTTCATTCTGTAGAAGAACCACAGCTTTTTTATCCAGTCTTACAACCGCAAGGAATACAGTTTTGTCAGGGACATGAAAGAGCTCAGACACTTTGATTTCAGTTCTGTGAGACACTGGAAACTCCACTGAGTCATGCTATATCTTGTCTTCTGACCCATAAAGCTGTGAGATACAGTAATAAGTAGATATTCCGGTTCCTTAAGACAAGATGTGACTCAGTTCTCCACCAATTTTCACATCTCCCTGTTGGTGATGACTTGTTCAGTCTACTTCACAGTTAGCTCTGGCAACGACCTTTCTTTTCTCTCCAAAATTTCACTTGTAGCACTTCAGGCACTTTATTGTTTATTCTCCTCCTCAACCACTCTACTCACAGTCATTAGGACTCTTGTGAAGGAAAGAAGGGTTTCCCAAAACATAGCACCTTTGGCTTTATAACCACAACAGTTCTGAGAAAATCAAGATGAGTTGCTCATAAAGCTGGCATCAACAGACATTTGTTTCTGTAGACTTCCTCGAAGTTTGATGTTGGACGGTGATCTACTATTGATTGGTGGGTCAAAAGCAAGTCTTAGAAATGAACTAACAGAGATGAGCAGAGAGAAATGATCTTTCTTATTGTCTGTGATGTATGAAGATATCATGCCTGGAGCTTTAGCAACCATCCTATAGTGGTAAGCAGGTAAGCCCCAGGCCCAAGTCAGGAAGCCGGTGGAGAAGAAGGAGGGGCAGATCCTGCATCTGTCGTTTGTGAAGGAAGGACTGGCCCACTGCACCATCCCTGCAACTACTGAAACAACAACAACAACAACAACAACGACAACAACAACAACGAACTTCAGTTAACTTCTAATATTCATAGGAATGACACATAGTACAGCCTACAGGCTTTGACATCCTCATCTCACCTTGTCTAGCCAGTCTCATCATATGAATTTTGTTTCATGTGACGGTGGCCATTTTGAGTCACAATCTCCATGATTACTCTAGAGTAATCTAAGCTGGTCTTTCCAGCATGGTTTCATATCACATTATAAGTAAAACAAACCAATAGAGCAATATGTGGAGCTTGACAACTGGACTCTCACACTAAATTGCGTTCTATTCTTTGCCAACAGTTAGAAGAAATCCAGGGACATTCCAGTGGAGGAAGTCACTCTTTATATAGTGGTACCTTGGTTGATAAACTGAATTATTTCCACAATTCTGGTCGCAAACCTAATGGGACAAGTACTGAATCAAATTCAGTGGTTAGCTTCAATGTTGATTTACGGGGAAATTTGATTTGGTTCTCATCCAATTCAGTTTGCAAGCAGAATTGTAGAAAGAATTGAGTTTGTGAACCGAAATACCATTTTGTATGGGTATAAGTTCATATATATATAATATATATTAATATATAATATATATATATAATGTTATATATATATATATTTATATGAATATACTTTTTCTTCATCCAAGGTTTGGGTACCTACCCACTTGTCTCACTGCCCCCCCCTCCAGGATCACGCTTTTGTCAGTAAGAGTCCCAATAAATGTTACCATGTGCATGGCTAGGTGTGTCTCTTTCTGCCTTTCAGTCCTACCACACTTTGGTGGTATGTCTCCCTCCATGGATTCCAGGTTGTTCTAGGACACTCCTCTCCACACCCTTTGCCATTGCTACCTACATTCTGTAATGTTGCACAGGAGTCCTCTCTGTTCCTGAAGCTCCTGCTTTCTCACCATGGTTTCTGTATTAATAATGATCTCCTCAATGGTGCACTCAAAGCCACACATTCCCCCTGGTGACTCTTTATCTGTATTCATCAAAGCAGGTGAGCAATACCCAAATGCCTGGGAATACAGTGTGCTCATTAAGGGTCTGTGGAGTTGAATTGACATGAACTAAGTTCAAATTTACCTTTTTGTAGATTTTCTTGGCTATTGGCAGTAGTTTTGTGGATTCATTTTTGTGGTTTCTTTTTGTTTTGTTTTTTGAGACAGGGTCTTACTTTTTGTAGTTCAGGCTGGCCCTGAGCTCAGCCTTGAACTCACAGCAGTCCTCCTACCTCTGCCTCCCAAGTGCTGGGATTACAGGCATGAGCCACCATGCTTTGCAGTGTGGTATGTGGTTCTAATTGCTGGTGAGCATGAGTATATACCCTGCATTGTTGTATATGTTCTCTGGGGATCGAACTCAGGTCCTTGCATTTGCAAAGCAGGCGCTGGAACCACTGAGCTAAATCCCTGGCCCTTGTGGATTCATTTTCATGTTGGTACTAGTCTTCCCTGAATGTATACAAATTTATTGCCTTTCCCTTACAACCAGTAAATATTTTAAAGGTATTCATCAGGTGTCTATTTAATGTTTGCTTTTCCAGATTTTTCTGGGATTATGACAACTATCAGTGTGAACTGCTGATGACAAATGCAGCTTCATAATGAAAGTAAAGTAGTTATAAACCTGTCACTGTATCTATGCTGGAGATGAGAAACCAGCTTTAGAGAGGACACGTGACTTGTGCAAGATGTGCAGCTGTTAAACTGGAGAAGGGGACTTGAGTCCGCCGATGCATGTTCCTAAATTCTCATACACACCATACCGAGTCTAACCCTCCTGGTACCTGTTTTTGAGCCACCACTCTAGTTTATACTTTTGTTCCTCATATTAAGAGGAATGTAGGTTTTCTTGTTGTGGCTGTGTCATTTTACCCCTGTGTGGAAGTTGAGGGGGGCCGGAAAGCCTGCTTACGATTGAACATTACATGTCCTACTACATAGCGGCATGAGAATCCTTGAACTTCAAGAGGCTTCCTGAGCATTACTGATTGGGCCTTGAGAGCTTGTCTTGCTCTTTTACTCTGAACACTGGAGGTTTCCATTTGACAACTTTCAGGTGGTAGGTAAGGCCAACTTCTGACATAGCTTACAGGTAGAAGCACATTCATTGTTCACGAAAAGGGTGGAAGTTTAACCAGGTGATTTGTTTTACCTCTTCAAGTTTGATTACTTGCATGGGTCAGTAGAAATCCCACCTTTTGATGTGACAAGCAGCAGGTATACATTCCTCTATCATCTCCTAAATTGGCTTTGTGTGAACGTACAGTTTTGGGAGCCTTATGCTGCGCATTGTATGTGTGTTGACCAGGTAAAACTTTTGAACTTTTCAACATTTTTGCTAGGTACGCCTTGTGCTGTGTTGTGTGTGCTGGCTGGTTGTATGATGCTGGTGCATGTGTGGGCTGGTGGCAGAGGAGAAAGGATGGGGAACGATGGATAGTGCCCTCTTATTAGGAAGGACAGGGATAGTGAAAAATCGCCTCTCCATCCCTCATCTCTTCACCCAAGATTAAGCAAATAAAATTGTTGGCTTGAAGAAGTGAGATTCTCGATGACTCCACAGAGACAGTGGCAAAGTGAGTCAAGGAGCTTAGCTTCTTATCCGTGAGGAGATAAAGGGACTGAGGCTCTGAGTGACAGTTGGAGCAATCTAGTCTAATCCGATTACCAGGGAATTTGGTGTCACTCTATATTAACGGGGGATTTTAAAAAATGGGTGCTAAAGAGTTAGTGCTCATCATCTGAAGACTTCAGTCATTGCTCAGGATGAAACAGCCCCAGGGCTGATGGGCAGAGGTGGGGAGGGGGCTGGGTGAGGGGGAGCAGCGCTCATCTCTCCTAGAGGCCTTTGTCCCCAGGGCTTTGTTCAAGCTGTCAGCCTCTCCTCTGCTCTGAGGAGAGAACAGGGCACTGGGCCTGTGAAAAGTAAGGACTTGGAAGCCAACACCAAGTAAATTCTGCGCTGAGTTTTTCTAGGTGCTGCCTTTAACATCCAGACTGAAATAATTCCTCCCTTTTAAACTGTCCTCTGGGATTTTGCATCTTTTGATGCTTTACTTATTTAGGAAAAAAGGAAAAATAATGCAGCGCAGTGTGAAAGAATAGAAAGGTATAGTTCCATTAAGAGCTAATTAATCTCTGGGGGAACTTTCATGGTAATCCTTGCGTGAGACTCGGCATAAGAACATAATTTGCAGGTAACAAACACACTTTGGGGTCCTGAATTCCAACCTTTGGACTCCTTTGTTTCAAATCCAAACCAGGTCCTTAAAGACAGGGGCTCATTACTTAGCTAGAAGGCTGTTTTGTGTTTTTCCTTAATGAAAGGCTTATTTCTAGGGTAGATATCCCCAATTTTTATAGGCTAGATTATGTTCAGAGTATAATTCCCCATAGAAAGTGGCTGGCAAATAGTTTCACTCTAAATACCCTTAACTTGCATGTGTGTTGGTGGTGGGAGGGGAGTGTGTGTGCCTTGAGGATTCTCAGCAGTGATTCTGGATGTTGTCTATTGGGAATTATAAAGATTCACATGCTTTGAGTCACTGTCCTTTGTATGTTTCAGATGACACATAGTGCAGGCAGAGTGGGGAACTTCCTGGGCTCCTTTGAAGAGCCTGCGCAGATTCAGACTCTGCTTTCTTGGATGTCAAAGCTGATGCTCTTTCTCCTATCTCATTGTCCACACGTGTGTGAGTCCTATATTCTGTGGTTCTTCTCTTCATGTGAGCTTTTAACTGAGTCCATACCTCACTACAGCCTGGTTGTTATTTCTGTGCCCTTTGTGTTTGGCAATTGCAGATTGGCCCAGAAAAAAACAGGCTCCACATCTTGCTTTTTGCAGGCACTTCTTCCATGACCTGTGAGCCCTGAATCAGAGACTGTGAACACTAGTGTTCTTCACGGAAGTCTAGCCCACTGGCTCTCGCTACCGTTTATGTTTATGTGGGTGACTTAATAATTCTGTCAAGACATGGGCTTGCACTTACTGCAGTTGGAAGAAGTTGGGCTCTTTGAACATCATCTTCCTCCTTGAGGAATTAATGGTTGACACATACTAAAGTAATTTTAAAAAGTTGGTAGAGTAATTGGGTACTCTGGCTCAAGGCTATGATTCTAACATTTTGGGAGCACTTCTGAGCCAGGAGGACTGAAAATTCTAGCCTTGCTCTAATGAGATCCTATCTCAAAATAAAAGGTTAAAAAAGGGATATATATGTATCTATCTATCTATCTATCTATCTATATATATATATATCTGCAAAGTCCCTGGGTTCAGTCCTAAGCATAGAAAAAAAAAGGTGTATTCTACATTCATAAACACAGGGCCTGTAGTCAAAGAGTGAAGTGACTTGGAGTGAAATTATGCATTCTAAAATAAGACCACTGTGGGATTCTAAATGATGTCATGGAAATGGATATTGAAACAGAAAATACCTATGTGGTCTGGGTCATTCCCATGAGTTGGTGACAAAGCAAGAAGGAATAAAGGATGGAGAAAAAAGGGATAAAGATAATAACATTGGTTGAGATCTTCTTGGGAATGTGGTTAGGAGGGGGCAAAAACAAAGTAGAGAAGGAACCAGAGATGGTAGAAATTGGATGGAAGGAAAGGAGAGGACAGAATGGTTTGTGTCTTAAAATGGAAAGGCTGGAGCACAATTAGTCCTTACCAGCGCGGGGAAAGGCTTTAGAGATTTACTTCGAGAGCTGTACCTCTTGTCAAACACAGTCACATACCTGTCTGTCTTCCCAGTTATGTTGCTGATACAGGTTTCCATAGTCGATCACATATGAGAAGTAGGTGACTTTTTGAATACTGATAGTAATATGTTGCAAATTGCATGCCGTGCATGCTAGTTATGCCTTGCATGTATGAAATATTTCTCTGTAAAGCAAAGCAGGGTGAAGAATGAGATTCTCATGACAAAGCAATACATGAGCTGAACACAGAAAGGAGTTTTGGATACAATTCTTTGCATCTATCTGTCTTGGGGAAAGAAGTCAGTCTGGCCTTGGGGTGTCATGCTGGACAGACAGTAGATTTACCCCATTGTCTTTCAAATAACTGTATAAAAAATCTTAAAATGCATGAGAATTGGGACAATGGGTAGGCAAAGAAAAGGAGACAGCACAGCTAAGTCACAACCCATAGATGTCAGTAGAATCAAAAAGATCTGGCTAACAGGAAGCTGGAGTCCAAGCTGTTTCCACTGAGGAGAATAGGACTTCATTGAGTCCGCCTCTCCTCTTTGTCTGCAGCAGAGGCTGCGTAAGCCCATTCAACAGGAATCTCCCCTTTGGATTTCCATATCAAAGGCTGACTGGTTCTCTGCTTGCCTCAGTGGCAGTTTGACAGCTAGTATCCCACTTCAGCTCAATGCACTCTGCCAGTCACGACCACAATGGAGACTTCCTAACTTTTCTGCCCTCAGAAATCTCTTTTTTTCATATTATTTGGGAGGAGAAAAAAAATCCTCTGGCTTTCGGGTTCTGGAGGTGGAGTGAGACTTATCAGTTGAGCTCACCTCTTCCTGTTTTCTCCTGGCGTCCAAATTAGGTGAGATACAGAGTAAAAACAAAATGAGCAGATGGTTTCAATTTTCATCATTGTTTCCTGCTCTTCAACAAATTTTAGGAAACCCTCAGAGCCTGGAATAGAAATCATTCTCTGAGGCAGACCGTAGACTGAGATGAGATTTCCTTCTCTGCTCTCTTCCTGTCTTTCCTCTTTTCTTCCTCCACATTGTCCTTCTTTTTTCATCCTCTCTGCATGTAAAAAGGCACTGGAAAGAATACCACATCATGTAAATAAATGTGCACAAGATATTCCTGTAGATCAAGTGTCTTGGTTACAATGAGCTCTAGCCAGGAAACAAAGCAGAGAGCCTCATTTATTTTATTATGATCAATGTTACTCAAATAACATTTTTAAGGCTCAAATTTTCACTGTCTTTGACTATGAGAAGAGTTTCATCTTTCAAGTCTTGTTCTGAAGTCAAATCTATATATCAAAGGCTAAAATGAAATAAATCTTCCATAAATAAACCCTCTTGACGAAGTGAACACACGGTTTCTTTCACATATTTGACCAGAGAACATTACATTCATCCTTTGATTTCCGTGAGGGATTAGTTTCAGGGCTTTTCCTGAATATCAATGTCCACAGATACTCAAGTGCCTTATATAAAACAGAATAGTATTTGCATACAACTTTTGCATATTCTCGCACATACTTTGAACTCGTCCATAGATTATTTATAATGCCTTGTTTAATTAAAATGCTGCATAAATACACTGTATTGTTTAGGGGTAATGATAAGAAAATATATCTGTCCATGTTTACTGCGGATATCATTTCGTGTGCATGAATGGTTTAGATCTGAGGGAGGTGGGTGGGATCAATGGAGGCGTCATCAGCAGGAAGTGATAACACTGTTTGCATCCCTTCCGTTGACCACCGTGGACCTAGGGTATTGTGTGGCCTACCTTTCTCTTCTCTGACCATAGTTCCTCTTGTCTTTTACTCTTCTTTCTTCTTTC